>SNQJ01S0031813.1:12965-42641 GCA_010110895.2 Picea sitchensis
TATCTGAAGGATTTCAAAGGGAAAAAGCGGATCGTGACTTTCAGCTCAATTCTTGTAGCTTTATGAATATATTTTGAATAAATCGGTTGTATATTAAAGTTACTCTCTAACAGAAACCCAATTTCAAAAAAAAAAATCATCCCAATTAGATTTGAGGAAGTGAAGATATCATTGATTTAAAATAAACCATTTTAAGTTTTTTCATGACAGTCACACAAGGTTCAAATAATATATCTTTCGAAAATGTGCCCATATTTCCACCAGACCAATGCCATTGGAAAGAGGATTTTTGCGGTTTTGATTTGGTATATTATATGATATACTTCTAATCAATATTAAGTGCACTACAACCGTTATAAATTTCTTCCCTCAATGTTGTAGCCCTCATCCTTATAGTGGCTTGTGGAATTTTACAAGAATATAATAGCCTCCATAATTGAGGAATATCCCATGATATATATAGGTTATATGGAAAATGCAAATTATGTGGAAAAATCTCGTCCTATAAGTTTTCTTCAAGAGGCTATGGACTATGAAGAACATAAAAAACAATGGATACACAAAATAGAAAAAATTCAACCCCCTAAAGGAGTTTGTATAATGAAACTTCAAATTGAGCACAATATACAAAAGATACATGAAGTTTATGAATCAATCCAAAGAATGGAAATTTGGAGTGATGTTGAAGATGATTATACAAGTGACACATATTATCGTTGGTATGATTTAGAGAAGGCTAGTGAGGAATGGTATGAGAACAATTGTATTTTTTGGGAAGACAACCACTTCCAACTTCTATTTGATGACTCTACTCCACCTTATGTGGAGAACATTGTTGAAAGAATTCAATAGCAAGGTATGACTACCAATTTTCATCTTGTCTATTCTCAAATAGTAGTGTGCCTTCCAAATCCACATACGACCTTTTACACTTATGTGGACAAGTTTTTGGATATGGTTGGATCTACATATTTGGATCCACATGACCATGTTAGGAATTTCGAGCACCATTCTCAGCCAAGTATTGTTCTCAAGTATATTAAATGGGGAGTTAGTATGAGCTCTTAGACATGGGACGTGGGTTTATGGATGAGTTCCTTGGATTACTTCAGTATTGTAGTTGATACTTGCACATGGTAAACTAGATACTTAAACATGGTGGTTAGCACTCGTACATGGGACCTAAGGTTATGGTGGATCTTGTTGGACTACTTTAGCATGGTGGCCAACTCTTGTACATGAGGACCTTGGTTCCCTAGCTTACTTCAACATTTAAGTGAACACTTGTCCATGGCATCATGGTTTGTGGTTTTACTTCCTGATAACAAGCATTGAGGGAAACAATTTTCTAAGGGGGTGTAATGTTGGGATCCTCCTTAGGGGTGTAATGGGGGAGCAAAGGGCATGTTAGAGTAATATTAGTGGAGGCCATTCAATATAAGGTGGACAAGGTCCACTATGTTTTTTATTATTAAATAAGGACCACTATGTTAGTTACTATTAAATAAATGTAATGTGGCATCATTAAAGAAGGTTCACTAGGTAGTTAGAAGGTTGTTATGATTAGGTTTTTCTTGTTAGCTACAAATAATTATAGATTCCTCATTATGAGAGGTGTGTAGTTTATTGTATTTGGAGCTTATCTCATTGAGAGGTCATCCAACCTTAAGAGACAAGTGAACATGAGTGGATTCCTTTCATAAAAGGATCAATTGTAAGGTGTTTCCCTACCTTAAAGGTATTTTAATATAATCAATTAAAGGGGATTTTCTATGGTATTCTTGGATATCTTGTATGTGAGAGCCTTTTTAGATCCAAGGTACTTGACAGATAATGCCACAAAATTAGGGTCAGTCCTTTTAGAATAACAAAATGAATTTGTTTCATTATTTATGTTTCTTCCTTCTCTTGGATGTATCCCCTATTTGAGAAGGTGGCCTAGCCTACTATAAAATATGAGCAATCACAATCGGATAATGAGTGGCATATTCATAAATTATCGTGAGTCATTAGAGGTCACTATCACTTAGTTTTATACTACCCTTGAGGTTCTAAAAGGCATTTTCTAGCTTAGTTTTGTCTGTGAAATTTATGGAAGCTAGACTTTGGAGGAACCTTTGAGTTAAGTTCCATGTGGTGATGGAAAGCTATATGTGGCCCAAAATATCTAAGGTTGATGGAGTTGTTTCCCAATCTGCCATGATGGACAATTATTCATGTTTTTCAACATATGTGATATCTTGATACTTTTCTGGACTATGCAACTCCAACTAGTCATCCCAAAGGGAGGGAAGTCCATGGGTATCCATGTGAGATATTTTGTTAAAAAATGTGGCAATTGTATATTTTGTGGCCTTTACCTTGAGGTCTGTTTTTCTCAAATTTCTCAATTTGGTTATGCAACTATCTACATCCATGGAGATAGAGGTTTTGTCATTAATTACCAAAGATTGCAAAGTTTGATTGAGACAATATTTAGGATCGTCTCTACATCATTTACTATATTAGCCATGTTTTGTACCAAATCCTTGTGCTCATCCAGAAAATATCTCACCCTTCGATATAATGCATCAAATTTTGAATAAAAATTTAGTTTCTCCCTTAGTTTAGACATGTCCTTCTTGATAGCCCTTAGTTTTGTTGTAATCCTAACCTCTTCCTGGGAATTTTCACATCTCTTTTTCAAAATTTCTACCTCCTTTTGAAAAGAGGTGGACTTAGCTTTTTTCTCAACCAACTTCTTCTAAGCTTCCCCCAAGTTCTACCTCGATTTGTTTCAATCCTCTTTCCTCCTTTTAGCTAGGTACCATGCAGTGGTGACAACTTGCTCAATTTCCTTATTTTTGGTCCTCAATGTCTCCACTTCTTTAACCAACTCTTTTATCTTATTTTCTAATTGATCTATATTAGATCCCGTGGTCATGATTTTTATGGCCACTAAGTGAATCTCCTTCTGTTGAATTTGATTGAGATTGAATTCTAAAGTAGAGATTGCATCCCTTGCTTCATCCAATTGGCTTCTTAGGGAGGATATTTCCCTTTGTTCCTATTGCAATGTTGTTATCCTTTCTTCGAGAGATTCCCTGGATGCATGTTGAGTATCGTTATCTTTGTTTAAAAATGTGATCTCCCCCTCCAATTGGTGTTTCTCCAAGTGTAATTTGTGTACCATAGTGAGTGTTGAAACTCAAAATGCTCAAATATGTTCTTACTTTTCTCTCAAAATTTGAACAGCTTCAGGAACTATCTACGAGTCTTTCTAGAGGGAGACAAGTTTCTCTTCTAAAACCTCCTTTTTAGCTTATAAGGTATCCACCTTCAAGGTCAGATATTGGTTCTTTGATAGCAAAGACCTTGTTTTCCACCTATATTTCTCATTTTCAAAAGAGACCTTGGCATAGTTGTTATACACCATGCCAATGAATATTTTGGTTGGCCTTATGTTATTGATCAAGGGTAATTCAGTGGTCTTGACCTTAATTTAGGCCTCCCTCCAATCTTTTGATCTCATTTCAAAGAGTGGCTTGAAAACCAAAGGCATCACTTCTCATGTTGGAAGTGTGTTTATGAACAAAGTAACTTGAATTTTTCTCCTTCTTGTAGTAGAGTATGTATGCCTTCATAGTAAGAAGTAATGAGACCAAGGACTCATAGGATCTGTGTTGCGTTAATTTATGCTTTCCCTAGTTTTAGGAGCTAAAGGTTACACTTGGAGATGGAGGATGGAGGAATTAAACTTGGAAACTCATTCAATTGAGATTGTAAATCTACAGACTAAGTTGTGATTTGAAGAAATGCATTCCATATGAAATGTCACTACCAATACACCACTGACACCGCCTATCTATGCCAAATTTTCAATAAATCTTAAATGCAAAGCAAAGTTGTAGTTAATGTTTCTACTATTAAGATTTTTTCATAGCTAAAAAATAATAAGTCCAAGTAAATGCCCCAAGCAATGCATTCATTGTACTACTTAGAAACCTAAGAAATGAGGACTTCACTATGAAAATGTATTCAACATGGACTATATTAATACCATCATGTGAATGCCCGAAGTAGTTAGAAACTTGAGATATAAAACTTAGGAAATGAAGATTTGAAAAGAAAAAAAATGAATATCATCTCAAATAAAGATGTTAGTGGGTGAAATCACGAAGGTGGGTTACACTTTTGTGACAATCAGGTTTCCAAATTTCCGAAAAACATTTTTTGGGCCGAACTAATAATTTTTTTCGGCCGAAATATATTTTTTTCATCATGGATGAAGAACTCCTTATGATAATTAAATCATCCACATACAAAAATAGAATCAAGAGATCAGTGTCCTACCTATGAGTGTCAACTATCGGATCAAAATGAAAACAATTGGAACCATGAAGAAATAAAAAAACTATCCATCTTTGCATACCAAGTGTGTGGAGTTTCTTTGAGACCATAGAGTGATCACCAAATTCTACAAACAAGAGAAGAATAATACACAAAAGAAAGAGGTTGTTCTATGTACATCTCCCCATGTAAATCACCATGCAGAAAAGCACTCTTCACGACCATGTAGTGGACTGACTAGCCTTGGGTGGTAGCAAGAAAAAGAACAAGGTCTATGGAATCCATATTGGCAACAGGTGTTGGTTTTGAAGCCTGATTATCTTCTTGATTCAACGTTTTGTTCCAGTCATTCTTGGACTTCATTCCCTAACAAGGGGTGTGGGGGATCTTTCCCCCCCACAATTGTTGCCAGGGGGGTCCAGGGGGGGGCAGGCCCCCCGAAGAGAAACATTGGGAAAAGTTGCCTTGTAAAATATTGTAATTTCGTAGTCAATCTAGACCGTTCATTATAAGGTCGCAGATCTGACGATAGAAGTTATTTTAGGGATTTTTTCCCTAGAAGACAACCTTATTTTATGAGGGAATTGTATTGTGGTTGTGTATGTGTGTGATTATTGTATTCTAAGAGAGGATATTGTGAGAGGAAAAAGAGGGAGTTACAACGGTTGAGTTGTAGGTTGTATCCCTTCATTTTGTTGGATAATAAAATGAAGGACCTGGCAATTTCTCTGGTGGATGTATCCCACACTAGATGAACCACATATATATGTGTCTCTATTTTATTGTGTATATTTTTTGTTTTATTTCTTCATTTGTTTTATTTTATTGCTCTGTGATCCTGTTTTTCTAACAACAAGGGCAAATGTCTTAGAATAATCAGTCCCTTTAACCTATGAAAATCCCTTGTCCATAAGATGTGCCTTGTAATTGTCAACATAACCATATGTTGTGCATTTGGTTCTATATACCCACTTGCAACGAACTATCTTTCGTCCCTTATGAAGAGGAATGAGATTCCATGTGTAATTCGTCAACAAGGAATAATACTCTATTGTCATGGCAACATTCACATCAGAAAATTGATGTGGATCATCTGAAATGACATGACTCAAAAAGGAGACACCAATTAGTTGTGAATGAGTATGGAAAGAGTCAAAGGAAAATTAAATGAAATTAGTTAGGTCATAGCCATACCTGATAAGGCCACTCATGTTCTATTGGTGTTGATGGTAGATTTTCTTCTGGTTAGTTTTCATCTTTTGTAGTGTGATTTTCAGCAACAACATGTTCATCGTCTTCTCGTTCTAGAAAAAATAAATTGTCAGCATGATCTACACCATCGTCAGCATGAAAATCTATGGAAGGAGTAGGAGACAATGTGGGGTTGAAGTGCTCATCAAAATGGATAGCTTGTCCAAACAAATATGATCAAATAACCTATATTCCTTCCTATCTTCAAAGTAACCAATAAATATCAATGGTTGTCTCTTCTTCTCCATAGCTTTATGCTTTTCATATGGAATTAGGGTCTATGCTAAATTTCCAAATACCCTAAAAGTAGAGACATCAAGCTTAACATGGGTCCAAGATTCCCTTGGAGTCATATGCAACAATTCCCTATGGAGATATGATTTTGACTGTAATTTGCACAATTCATTACTTCAACCCAGAGAGAAGGTGTCATGTTCTTAGACAGAATCATGTAGTTTTCCATCTCTTTTAGTGTCTGGTTCTTTCATTCAACAATATCATTTTGTTGAGGGGTGTGGAGAACAAAATTTTGATGATGAATGCCATGTTCTCTAAAAAAATACTTGAATTTTTTATTGACATACTCCCCCCATTATCCGTGCATAGTTTCTTGATAGAGAGAGAGGATTGCTTCTCAACAAAATCCTTGAAGGTCTTAAAAGTATCACATACCTCACTCTTGTACTTGATAAAGTACACCCAAGAGTGACATGTGAAGTCATCAATAAAAGTCAGTGCATGCTTAGCCCCTGAAAATGAATGAGTTAGAAATGACATGANTGAGATCATTGTGTACCATCTCAAGAGGTGTGGTAGCGAGAAAGGCCTTACCTTTAGGAAAAGGATCTTTGATGTTGTTTTCCAATAACACAATCTAGACAAACTCCATCAATGCAAGAAACTTTAGGAAGACCAAGCACCAAATTTTGTGTGCTCAATCATTGCAAATACTTGTATTTGAGATGGCCAAGTCTTCCATGCCAAAGTCTACTCGAAGAATTAGCATGTGCAATGAAAGAGGAACTAGAGGAAGGCTCAAAACAAAAAAACTTGTACAATCAAGAACTATGATTAAATCTTCCAGAAGAAACAACAATGCCTGAATCTTGTAGTTTTTGAATGATTACATCATTAGGGGAAAAATCTATTGTTTTCCCATCACCAGAATGATAGATATGATAAATATAGAGTATATTGGAAAATATGTCAGGAACAAAGAGAACATTACATCAATTAATTGCATGGTACCTGATCCTAAAACATCAAGCTATGTAGTGTCTCCAATTGCAATCTGTGAAATGCTACAATTAGATGTGGAAGGAATCAACTTAGGAGAATGAGTCATGTGGTGTGATGCACCAGAATCTAGTACCCAACTATCTAAATATGCATATAAATCTTGAGCAAATAAAGCATGCCCTTTATCAAATGAAGAATTTTTTGGCACTGAAATTTTGTGTTGTTGCATGGATTGATTCAAGGCTTCTAATTTCAACCAACATTTGGATTCAACGTGCCCAAGTCCACCATAAAAACTACAATTTTCACTTGAATTTTTCCTCCTTGTTGGCACAGGGTCAGACCCAGGGTTCAACGCTACAACAACGCACCAACAAAACCCTAACTACCGACCCTTTTGGCAACACCTGCGAAGCAGATGAAGTCTCACTCGAGGTAGAGGAAGGGGTGGTTGCAAGAATCAGGTGTCTGCAACCTTATCTGGAACACATATATGTGATTATAACACTTAATAGAGAACTTAGCACCATTAGTTCATCATTAGCTAACCAATATCTACTTTGTAGAGATAATAGAGCATCGTAGCATCCACCCCGATTTAATGTATATAAGCACTTAGTAAAGGAATTAGATCAGATCTAGCAGATTCAAGCACTAAGAAAGTTCATAGATGTTAGATCTAGCATCCAGATTCATCATAAGCACAAAACATAAGTTGATCTATCTATCTGTATCAAAGCACTTAGCAAATAACACATAAACACATCAGAACATCGCACAGAGAAGAATAACATAGTATTTACGTGGTTCACCCCCACCCTGGGGCTACGTCCACCAACTCTTCTTATTTATTAGCTTCAATTAGTCATCTACATGAACGGAGGCGAAAAACCTTACTTCGCATAAGACAGGAGATCTACGCAGCTCGCTAGATCCTCCTTCCTTGTGTTACAGCACAAAGCCCTCCACAGTCTCTTACAATGACTTGCACTCAGCCCTACAAGTCTCACACAGTATGCAAAAATCCTTACACTTCTTGATCACACAGATCCCACTCTTAGCACTTAGCCAACTTGCACAACACTTGTGCACTATTCCACTAATTCTTACATTGCCTAGCCTTCTATTTATACATACAAAATAGGCCTAAACATGCGTAAACCCATGGGCCGACATCCCATACCCATTACATATTCCCAAATCCCAAAAAGGGGCCGAGATCCTGCGATCTCTGCTTCGTCTTGCGCTCCATATTCGACAGGTTGTCGAAGTCCCAAAATAGGTCAACTTGACCAAGAATCTCCCAAAACTTGGTCAAGGGCCAGCACTCCTTGTCTTGGAGGAAGACTCACTCGCTTAGAAGATGGAGGAAAATATTTTGTTTAGCTTAAGGATCTCAAATTTCTTTGTCAAATATTCAAATGTAGACTTAAAGAGATCATTTCGGGCTCCAAAGCTACTGCCAAATGGATGACCAAAAAAACTATGATCTCCAATATGGAAAAAAATAAGCGGCAAAGAAAATAGAGCATATTCTCAAGCAAGGTAGGAAGTGCCTGCTCTGATACCATGTAGAAATCCAGGTCTAACCTAGATCGACAAAAATGATCCTAAACTCCATAGAAAATAGCATCACTAGAAAGAATAAATCTGTATATCTATTACATGTGTGTTATTATAATACAAGAGGATTCCCACTATATGTAACAATGAAAGAGGCTCAACATTAGCAAAAGACAACTTTTTAGGCAGTTAGGGATGCCTATGTAAGCTTATAACTAAAAATAGTTGGTTGTCACTAATATAACACTAACACCACCACCACCACCACCACCCCCGAAAGCGAAATATAGAGAGTAAACAAATAAGACAAAAACTGGGTCCCAACAACTAGGCCTACTAAGATACCCAAGTACAAACTCTCATAAGTGGATAAAAGGAGAAAAACCTATAGGAAAAAAATCCTCCCCAAAAGAGTGAAGGCAGGAGGACTCAAGATGACCCCCCCAAGTACAACTTCCTTCACCCAAAGAATGAATTGTAACTAAAGAAAATGAGGTGATGCCAAAGGTTTAATGAAGATGTCTGCAACTTTATCTTCAGTAGGAAAATACTTCAAGATGAGAACACTATCTTGGATGAGTTGTTGAATGAAGTGCATGTGTATCTCAATGTGTTTTGTTCATTGATGCCCCACTAGGTTCCAATAAATGTGTATGGAATACTGATTATCACACCAAAAATGTAACACACCCAAACCCATAATCCTCATTAGGTTGGTGGGGTGTACCAATCTTTCTATTTTTTGTCTTTCTTATACATGTGTCCAACTTTGATTCTAAGAGTAAAAATGAATTCTTCTCCTCAAGAGTTTTCCAACAACTATAACTAAGCTCAAATATTATCTCTCGGCATAAATTTATGGCCCCTCAAAGATATTCAACATTTATTCTCATGATGACATCATCATGTCCACGTGCCATCTACGTGGACCTGCTCCACATGCACTATTAATGTCATAAATCCATCAAGCATCCACGTGGACCTACCTTACATGAATTAGATGATGTGAACCTTCATTTCCACCCACGGCTAGTCAGTTTTCCAAAAATACACAGAGTCGGATATCCGCTCATCCGACATTCTCAAAAAATTGAATATCTACCATCCTGAATTTGGGACTTTATAAAAGAATCATTTATTGAAATTCTCATAATTTTGGATATCATGAGTCTTCTCACATGGTTCCTCTCTATCTAACATTCAAACTTTCATAAAATTCATTTTCAAATAAATCATGGATTTCCATATTTCCAGATTATCTTTCCTCTACCTACGTGGGTCCCACTTGTACCCGATTTCCACCTGGCAATCTCTAATTCTCCTACCCTTGCTAGCATGTACCCAATGATAGGCCTCCTCTTGTCACTAAATCATTGGTTTTGGGATGAGTGGGTCCCATCCCCTTTTCCTTTACACCTTCGGGGTACAAATTGCACGTCTACTAGATCAGATGACCATGAATCACATAGATCGATGATCCAAATCGCTAGCAGGATTTCTAGTTGCATGACCTTTAATGGGGTCTCTTCATTCCAACAAATATGATGGATGAGATATGTTCAAGATAATGGTCGATATTAATAGCGAGCTTTGAAGGTTCTTCACTGACAGGGATGATTTTAAGGATGGAAATTTATTTTAGAAACCTTGGCGAATATTATTAATCCTTCATATGCCAACTATAAAATGTTTGGTGATATTTTTGTAAAAATATTCAAATTTCTAAGGATTTTATATAGTTTGTACAAAATTTTGGTGATTTTTAAAGTAAAATAGTTTTATCCTATAGAATTTGGGCAAATCGTTTTTTGAACAGCAAATCGTTTTTTGGGAAAAACCATGAAAAATTATCCCATGAGCGAAATTTAGCCCCTAAAATCACTCATGTCGATCGATAACCTTCCCTCTTCATCCCGACTTCATGATGGGAGGACACTTGTCCTCTTCCATGTGTCACCTTCCACCTAGAAAATCTTCATTGGACTCGAACGCTTGCATCATCTAGGGTTCCATCCTACATAGCATCCTTGTCAGGATGACATGTATATCCACCTGGCATCTTCCCTTCTGCCTCGAGGTCAAGTTTTTGTCGCATCATGGTTCCTTATCTAACAATATAGCATCCGACATTTCACAAAATTCCCATTTAAATAAATCTTGGAATTCCAAGTATCCAGATGGTTTAGGTTCCACCTCACTATTCCACCATCCGACATTTGACATCGGGCTCTTTGAAAAAATCTATTTACTAGCACCTCTAGATTTCCATATTTTCGGATGGTATAAGTTTTTCCTTTTGGTTTCTCCATATAGCCTTCATCCCTTGACCTGTCACCATGACCCCACTGACAATTATATTTTGACATGGTGCCTACCACAAGTGTCTATGTGGCATCCAATGTGACTTGTAGACATGGCATTCAAAATCTATCCTTTTACAAAATCCCTTTTTTGAAAATCTCTAGATTTTTGGATTCCCAGATGGTCCGAGCTCCACTTCTCAGTTCCACCATCTGACCTCTTCCCTACAGCCTACCACATAATTCTATTGATGAGTACATATTGTTGACATATCACATTGGCATGGCATGCTGACATGGCATACAAAATCTAGCTTTCAAATAAAATCCCTTTTTGAGGATTTCCAGATAATCACAGTTCCACCTCAACATTCCAACATACAACCTTTGCCCCCATGGCTTGTCACATGACTCTATTATTGATCCTTCTTGTCAACATAGCCTCTGAAAATGTATTTACATAGCTTCTAACCTGGCTTGCTGGCATGGCGTCCAAGATCCGACATTTTACAAAAAAATCCATTTTCAAGAATCTCTAGATTTCCATATAGTTCAGGTTCCACCTCCCAGTTCCACCATCCAACCTCTTCTCCACAGCTCGCCATTGGGGCCTACTAATGGGGACACCCTTCTGACATGGGATACTGGTGTGGTGCTTTTGACCCCCAAATTCTAACATGTCGATCGACATGGCATTTGACTCAACATGTTGATGTGGCATATGGATTTTTGCTAAAATCCCTTTTTGAGAATTTCCAGATCTTCGGATATTCATATGGTCACGGTTCCATATCCTTGTTCCATAATTTGGTATCAACCACATTGATCCTTTCCACCGTGACCTTGTTGAATCGACACTTTGTTGACATGACCTACTGGTGTTGCATCTGACATCCAACATATGGATTTTTCTCAAATTTTATTTTATGGAAGTTACAGATTTCCAGATTTCTGGATGGGTCATAATTCCTGCTTTTGAATTCCACAATCCACCATCTCATCTTTTCAACAAAATACATTTCAAAGGGATACCAAATTTTTGCTAACCGGATTTGGGGTTCCACAACTACATTCCATATCCGAGATTGAGACTTTTAAATAATTCCCCCCTTTCAGAAATCTTGGATTCACAATATCCAAGATATCAGGGTTCCTCTTTTGTGGTTCCAATCAACTATATATGCCCCTGGACTTATACAAATATGACCTTTCTGTCCAATTTCATCATTAGCCTTCCATGGTTGACTATGCAACTCCATAGACTCACTCAGAAATATCAAATTGACTCTAGCATCTAATGGGGTTTATAATATAATTCCAAGATATTATAACTAGTGAGAACAGATTGTACACACACAAGATACACAGGGCATACACCAATTCCACTTTCTTAACTGATTACTCTGGTTTTTCCTTCCAGGGAAATTCAAAACAGATAATAAATTTATTTTTTAGCCAGGGAAACACAGAGCATACATCCTATCCATTTTCCTTACAATTTCTTTCCCATTAACCGTATCATTTCATTTGTTTCATAAACAAACATAAAAATAGAGCATAAAAGAAGTACACGGAGAGACGTATCTGTCACAATTATCATCTAGCAAAATAGTTGAAGGTGCACAGTTTTCCACCCAATCATAAGCTCAGATGCAATAATCCCCTTTGCAATCTAGACACCCATGTACCAGGACATGATACCACCATGGGAACATTCGGTCTTTCAGAGCGCATAGATAGTGTGAAGGCCAATCTTCTTCACTACAAACCACTAGTATAAACCCTTTCACCCACCATGCCATGGGCCTCCATGAGGTTTCTCAGATGCATTCCTAGTTGGATTTACCTCAGCACAAGGGATTCCTTTCCATTACCCAACAGGCATCAAGCTCGTATCCCTCTCATTCCAATTTGGGTTTGGGTTCTCTAACCAATCACGTGGGTAGTTCCCTTCCCTATCTTTATCATCCTTGGGTCATTTTTTTAGCCAATATTGAACTCAAAGGCCTCATCATATTGGTCAATGATAGGCTTCCCTTCATACATATCATGTCTACCAAACATCCTTTCCAAAGGAACAACCCCTTTTGGAAGAGTTTCACTAGGAAATTCTTTGATTCTTAGGTTCATGGATTCAACCAGAAAATTAACTTGAGTGTAGAACGATTCCTTGCTTCTTTACAAGAAGCACGAGATTTTGGCATCATCATTGAAGACTTTTCAATGTTCGAGGTTATCAGGGATAGATGGCCAAAAGACAACTTCCATTTTTCATATGTCGTGGAGCATTTCTTCATAGGGTTTCAAAGTAGTTGCAGAGACAATAATATGGTTCTTTTCTCTTGGAAAAACTTCAATTTAAAAAGCATCAAAAATCTCTATGATTTCCCAAAACAAGTTCCTATATTTCCTCAACCTTTCATTCTTAGCAAAAAAATTCCCTTTTTACTTGGGAAACAACTAGGTCAAAGTCCCCTATGAGTCTTAGGAACTTAATATTCATATCAAGGGATAGATCAAGTCCTATTATTAAGGCCTTGTATTCAACAATGTTGTTTGTACAATAAAACTCAAGCCTATAAGAGAAAAGGGTGGCCTCATATGAAGGTGTTATAAGGAAAATTCTAGCACCATCAAATTCCAAAGTCCATATATCACTAACATTTTGACACTCTTCTACATGAGCCATAGGGTTAAGGGCACAAAAACGACCCATTTTTTCATCCAAATACAATATTTCATCCATACAACTTTGGGGAGCCTTGACTTGGTATCTTACAATAGGTTCTCTATAGAGGGTGAAAAATCCTCCTTCAGGGTTATGAATAGTGGCATAGAATAGATCCATTTGGAGACCAACCCCCAAAGGCATGGCCCATTCTCCAGACAACAGCATTCCCCAAGCATCATGCACATCAATTACTACAACATTGATAAGAAGGCATATATCTTGATAAGAGGTCAAGCTAACCTTAAGGTATTTGATGAGTCCACTAATAGGGATATCCCTTGAGTCAATACCACACACATTTATATAAGGCCATGTAATATTTAAGCCAAGTTTATTAATAACTTTCAAGTACATAGATTAGTAGAAGCACCTGAATCAAGCATGCAGTTGTGGAGGAGGAGGAGTTCATCATCAAGGTAATGAAGAAAGGTGTGTGCCTTCCATTCTTCCTATCAATATTTGTAGTATGGATAATAACAGGGGGATCAAATTCGTCTTCAAGATCAAAATATTCCTTGACTCTTGGCCCTTGTGAGGGTATAGGGACTTTGGGTTTATCTTGAAGGTCTAGGGATTTCTTTATCCTTCGGTTCTTGTGAAGTCACAAGGTCATTTGGTTTGGTAGTTTTTATCTCACAATCATTATCCTCTTCAGGTTTGATTGGTATAGTGAGGCTAGTGTTTCTTTTGGAAGATTCATCCTTATTTTTGGATTCTTCGTTTATGGTATTTAGAAGCTCCAACTTGGCTCTCCTAGCGGCTTTGGCCCTCTCAAGCTCCCATTGTTTTTTAGAAATAACAAAGGTTTCTTGTGAGGAAGTATCGGCCCAAATAATGTTGTTGAGATATTGTTTGTAAAGGTTGTACTCCTTATCAAGAACATCTATTTTAGCTATAAGGACTTCTTGAGCTTATTTAATTTGTCAGATTTTTTGTTCCTGCATGGTTGGGTTATTTGTTTTCTCATAATGATTGTCCAATTTGAAAGTGACTAAGTTGTATTTTATTTGGGAAACAAACTCTTTTGCGTCAAGAAGGAATTTAGGATACATGTGTCTTAATATGATACAAAATTGTCTTGGCAAGGCATGGACATATCACATTTGGATAGATTCATATTTGGGCCTAGAGAAATCAGGAAGGACGTTTCTCAAAGCATCAAAGATTCCATTTAATTTGTCAACGGGTTCTTCCTCTTCTTTTTTGATGTGAAAAAATTAAGACCAAAGCATTCCACCATCTTTCCCAATTTCCCATTTCTTTAACAAAACATCTTCAAGAGTTTTCCATGCCTTTATGATTTTACTAGGAAGGTTATCATACCATAACTTAGCATCCTTTATCAATGAATAGGAGAAGAGTCTCATAACTACAACTTGATGTTCATATTGTTGGGCATATTCTCATTGATGTGTTGTCAATGATGTCAACAGTCGATGTCATTATGATGTGATGATGAGTTGTTATTTACAACATGCATAGGAATCTACCTAAATCTCAGGAGAGGTAGCGTATTAGATTTCACAAGATCAGAGCAATGCAGAAACACCATCGAGATCAAATTCCCAAAGGATCAATGATCTTGATCAGTTAGAATCCAAGTACAAAACCAAAAATCTTTGAAGGGAAAGCACATTGCAGGGATGATGAGTTGTTATGAATAGCATGCAGAGGAATCTACCAAAAGCTCATAAGGTAAATCATATTGCAGAAACGCGATCAGGATTGAAATACCCATAGTACAACTCCAAAATACTCAAGGGAGAATCCTATCCACTAATGTATATTTCAGGACAAACCAGGACCATTAGATCTGGGAGTTACAGAGGAGGACCAACATCCGATTAAATCCTGACCATCGGATCCCAGGAAGGGCAGGTCAACGGCGAGGAACCATTGTGGGATGCAAGGGTTGAGTTAACGATTGTGCAAATTTTGGGCCTGAAATCATCCCTAATCATTGATCTACTACAAGATCATTCTCGATTGTTAGATGAAATCAAGTTTCAAGGTTTAATTGGGGAATTTAATTTCGGGAGAATTGAGAAGTGGGAGCGCATAACCCAAATTGTTGAAAGTCGAAATTAATCTATACCATTGATCTAGAACTGATCACAGTTGTTTGATCAAGGATACACGAGATCCCTAAAATAGTCAAAATCTTGACAACCGTTGGATCATGTTAAGCTTATCGTGTCAAAGATGGATCATTAGATGAAGTCAATTTGCTCGAGATTTATTCGAGGAATATCACTTCAAATAATTGAGAATTGGGAATGAGTAACCCAAAGTCCTGAAGGCCGAAATGAATATAGACCATTGATCTAGAACTAATCACAGTCGTTGGATCAAGGATTCATGATATCCCTAATAGCCAATATCCTGAAAACCGTTGGATCGTGTTAAGCCTTTCGCGTCAAAGATGGATTGTTAGATGAAATCAAACTGCTCGAGGTTTATTCAGGGAATCTCACTTTGGGATAATTGAGAATTGGGAATGAATAACCCAAAGTCCCAAAGGCCAAATATAAATTTGAATCGTTGATCTAAGAGTTGATCACAGTTGTTGGATCAAGGGTTCATATCAACCTACGACTAGGAGGACATGTGCCATGTCGAAAAGACCACATCAACAAGGACATGTGGTGCAATAAAATGGCGACAAGTTTCAAGGTCCAGTTGGAATTTTAGGTACACGAAAGTCTCAAATATAAGTGACACGTGGCAGCCACTTGGCCAGTGCCAAGTCAACAGTGATATCAACAAGTTATGTCACTACGGGATTTTTTCCTTCAGGGGAAACCAACAATTACCCGAAGCATCGAAGACCGAAGTCAATACTGACCGTTGATATAAGATCCCTTGGATTCTCACATAATTGTTAGTTCAAAACGTAGTGGAAAAATGACGTAAGCTCTCCTAGGTTGACCACTTCGGCATTGACCAACTCCGGTGGAAATTGGAACAGTAATTACCCGGACCTCCGAACCCCCGAAGTCCCAAAGCTTTGAATTAATATCTGACCGTCTGTCGAGAAGGAATATTCACAATCAGGATCGCTGACAGAAAAAACGCTTGGAATGGTTAAGCCCATGGTCCTAGCTCCTGGACATGTGGAGGTTATTAAGAAAAAAGTGCTAATAAGCACTTTAACAAAATGTACTCTGGAAGGTTGAAATATTGCAGAGGCCCAAAGTCCCAAATTAAATAGTGGTCCTCCATCTCAACCTTTGATAAATTCATAGTCATTGGATTAAGCAGTGGAAGGATAGTGTAAGGATCAAATCTAGAATGTTGATTTGGTTCCAGAAATCACGCCAACCATCGGATCAACTCTTGTGAGAGGTAACCACTTCAGAGAGTTGAAACTCCAAAAGATTGGACGAGAGAGAAAATTCTCGAAGGCAAAAGTACCGAAGGACTAGGTTCCATCCCCCGATCATGGGTTACAGACACATAAGCCATGAGGCGCTAGGTACATCGCTTAATTAATAAGCTCGTGGTTTTTTGCATATGGTCACATGTAAATGGTTTGAAGGAAGCACCTCTGTAGGAATTCGATTTCTGCAATATTTGCAGAGACATGGAATCAAGTTAAAGAAATCAATCCATACATGTGATCGATTTATGAAAACAACTCTCACTAAATTAAAATCCTTCACAATAATGTTTGAATAATAATAGAGATTATTGTTAATTTAAAATGAAAAGGTGCGATGGTCCAAACAAAGGGACACAATGCTTCATATCTCACACCAATTGGAAGAGTATATAAACGAGAAAGAATGGTGAGAAGAAAGTGTCTCTATAGTCTAGATCAAAAGATTGAAACAGAAGAAGAGATGATGATTCTTATTAAGTGAGGTTGGAAGGGAGGAGCACATAAGGATTCATATCCTTTACTAAGTGTAATTTAATGGATTTGGTGCTTCCTAGGGTTGGTTCCCTAAAAACAAGGGAGTTGGTGCTTCCTAGTCTTGGTGCCCTAAAAACAAGGGAGTTGGTGCTTCCTAGGGTTGGTGACCTAAAGAAAAGGGAGTTGGTGCTTCCTAGGGTTGGTTCCCTGGAGAAAGGGATTTGTGTCTCCTAGAGTTGGTGCTCTAAAAAGGATTTGTGTCCTTCACTATTCTTCATAAAGTCCTTGTAATTCCTATTAATTATATTTATATAGTTGATTTTACAAACAAGTTTGTTGTTGATCTATTGTGGAAATTAACAAAATATAAAAGTAACTGCTAATTGTTGAAAAATGGTAATATTGATTCACCCCCCCCCCTCAGTATTCCAACAATTGGTATCATAACAGGTGCCTTCAACATAGTCTAACAACTGGAAGGTAGATCCTGAAGATGGATTAGCAAGAAGGAATGTCTAGAACCAAAGCACTATTGTTCAATGGAGGTGGCTATGCTCTATGGAATATAAGAATGAAAAACTTATTGTTGGATCTTGGTTTTGATATCCGACAATCTGTTGTAGATGGTTACACTCCACCAACTACTCCACCCAAAGATGTTGCACGAAAGAAAATATGCAATGACAACTCAAGAGAAATCAATGCTTCTTGGAGGGTTGAAAAATTCTATATGTGTGAAAGTTATGCATTGTAAGTTAGCCAAAGAAATCTGGGACAAATTGGAGGTTGTATATGAAGGAGGTAGCAAAGTCAGGGAAGCCAAACTACAAACCTATAGAACTCATTTTGAAATTTTGAAAATGAAAGAAGAAGAGAACATGTTTGAATACTTTCATAAGGTAGATGAAGTGGTTAAATCAATCAGAGCAGCGAGAGAATAACTTACAGATATACCTCTTGTGAGAAAGATACTAGGGTCATTACCTATGAGATATGATGCCAAGATTTCTACAATTAAAGATAGGCATGATTTTGACACACTCACAGTTGATCAGCTTCATGGAATTTTTATAGCATATGAAATGGTAACAGGGAATAATAAACCAGCAAAAGATGAAACAACATTTAAAGCATCTAAAGAAAAGAAGAAACGGGAGAATATGTCTCATGAAAATCTGTCAGACATATCTGATGTAGAAGAGGCTAACTTTATAAAGAAACTCCAGAAAGGATCTGGAAAATATAAAGGAAAGTTACCCTTAATATGTTTCAACTGTGGAAAAATTGGACACTTTGCCAATAAATGTCCCCATTCTAAGCAGGAGGAAAGTGATGACGAAAGAACCTTCAAAAATCAGAAGAAAAGTAACACTAATAATAAAAAGAAGTTCTACAAGAAAAAGAAAACATTCTTTACCCAAGAAGATAGTAGTTCATGAGAAGAAAATGAAGAAGACGAACCAAAGATTTTATTTATGGGAATAAAAACTCAAGATGATAAACATTCAGAAGATAAAGAAGAAGTGAACTTTGAAGAAGAAATCCTTACGGTAATTGAAGAACTAGGAAAAACTAAAAAAAAAATAGGTTACTAAGGGGAGAGCTTCTAGATATTAAAGAAGCTACTAAATCAAGAGAGAGGGAAGTTTCCAAAACCATCAAAGAGTCAGAACATACCATCGGTGATTTGAATTCATAGCTCCAGGAAGCTAATAAAATTGAATAAGTCATTTTACAACAACTTAATGATAAAAAACTAGTACGTGAGAAACTAGAAGTTGAGATTAAGATGTTAAAAAGTGAAATTGAGAAAGAGAAGAAGGGATCACAATTTGGAAATAGTTCAAAGCTTGGATGAAATTCTCAATAGTCAAAGGTCAACAAACAATAATACTGGTTTTGGATACACCCACGACTCAACTTCTACATCACAAGGATATGTCAAAAGACCAATCAATTATGAAGATGCTCTAAAGGGATCCTCAAGAAGAGAATATAATAAAGCAAAGATGATACCATTGAAATTTGTTCCACATAAACAGAAATCAACATCCCCTACTAAAGTAAAAAATAACAGGAAGAATACAATCACCAAAAGGAATCCCTCTAATAAATATCTATTTATTGGATATTGATATTCTTGCAATAATTTTTTTCATAATCCTGTACACTGCAAAGCTTATGGACAATACAATAACATAAATTTCCAAATATATAAGAACAATAGGTACAATACAGAGAAGAGAAACTACAACTCATTTTATTCTTTGCAAAACTTCAATATTGAATGTCAAAAATGCAACAACTATGGTCATAAAACCAGACAATGTAGATTACCAATGCAATCCTTAAAGATAGGAAACCCTAACAAATAGAATAAGAAGAAATGGAAAAGAAAATATGAAGTACCAAGTAAGAAAGATGATGAATATATTTCCCCTGAAATTGTGTTAGGGACCTAACCCCTCACATAGGTAGAATAATATATTTCCATGTAATAAAGGTCAATATTAATAAGGCCTAGCAATAAGGAAGAATAAGTCCAATGTAAGAAGACCTAATAGAAGTTTCTGCTTCTAGAAGGATATTCCTCTAGATGGTTCTTTTGATAGACATATTTAGTATAAATAAGAGTCAAGGGTATGAGAACTCGTCTTGGATATTATTGTAATAGAGCTCTGCTCTGCTGGAGTTTTCCCCCTCAAAGAGGCAAGTGAACATTTCTCTCAGTAATCAAAGTGCTCTTTCTGGTGTTATTTTGGTATCATTTTGGTATTATTGTGGTGTTGTTATGGTTATATTGTTGTTCATATGCCATTTCTAGCTATTTATTTCTGTTATGCATACTTTTTTATATCTGGAATATTACAAGTGGTATCAGAGCACCTTTCTTGGCATTAAATTGTGGGTAAATCTTTTTTCAGGGTAGAGACGTATTCCGACGCCTTCAAGCTACAAATATTTGTCGTTATGTGCATAAACCTGCGGTCGGGGATTCATACATGCAGGAAATATAAGTTGTACTTAAGCGCACATTTGTTGGTCACCCTTGTAACCCTTGTTGGTACCCCTTCGAGTGGTAGAGCATCAAACAACACTTGTATATGGATCAGCCTAGATCTCTTGAAGCCCTCCATAGATAAACGGATCGATCGCCTGACTATTATATTGTCACCGAGAACAGCACTCAAGAAGATACTCTCTGGTACCTGGGTAGTTAGGTAGTATGGCTAAGGGCACGGTCTAGAATCTTTAGTTGGTTCCCTAAGATATTGGGTCAAGTACTATTTTTGGATCTCGCACATATATCAGAGAACTATAGCATAGGGCAAACCATTGTCTGTAGAACCCTTGAATACCTAACCCTTGGGACAGAAGCAAAAACATAACAGACGAGATCTATTGCGGCGCAATTGTGTCTACTGCATTCGAGTTGTGAAATTTCTACATATTTCTTCCTGTTAAACATTTGTCACCATTATTTGAGACCTATTCCATTGGATTTCTCTCTTCGCCCGTATCGCAGTCATACCTATCATTTTTCAGCAAAAAAAAAATTCGTGTGGACTCGTCCCCCTTCCAATGCCCTTATTTCGGCTTTACCCCATTGGATTCCACTCGTCGCCCTAATCATTGTGATACAATTCACCCATAACCCATTTTATGTGTGGTCCCACCCACCCCTTTTAGTGTCCCCTCATCATCATGGTCCATACCCGTAGCCAAGACTTGGAATCTCGCTTCACTACCTTGCACTCTAATTTCACAGAAACCCAACAAGAAGTGTGACATCTCAGTGCCAATATTTCCACCATCAATCAAAATATGCATTCCTACATTGCCTCCTCAATCATGGAACTCAAAGATGAGCTCAAACAAGAAATTACTACCCATCTTGAATCTGTCACTACAATGATATGCACCAAGTTGCATATCCCTACAGATCTTCCCGTATCTGACCCACCTTTGGATACCGAAGGTGAAACTTCCTCTCATTCCTAGAATTTTCAGCCCCATAACTTTCAGCGTGACCTACGCCTTCCGTGTGTGGATGTGACCAAATTTGATGGATTGGATCCCATTGGCTAGGTAACTCAAATGGAACATTATTTCTCTTTGTATGGCATTACGGATGAGTTGACCAAACTCTGGTATGGTGTTCTCCATCTAGATCAAGAACGTTGGCAATGGTGGCAATGGAGAAAAAATGTCCGCCAAGGGTATGTGGCTTGGACACACTTTGTGGCAAATATTTATGAACGCTTTGACACTGACACCAACCATTTAGGTTGTTTGACAAAGTTGAAACAATCTGGCACCATGGAAGACTTTATAGCTTCTTTTGAGAGATTGTATTTTCGTACAGAGGGCATGTCTGATGTTTTTTTCCGAGAATGTTTTATCAGTGGCCTCAAGGATGATATTTGTGCTCATGTCCCCATGGCTCGGCCTCGTATTTGGGTGGATGCTACTAAAAGAGCTAAGGAAGCACAACAGGTTGGCTCTTCTCAAAACAAAAAACCCTCCTTTATTCCTCGCACTAAACTAGTAACTCCCACTCCTCTTTCTACCCCACTAAAGATCCAGAAATTGACCAGGGTCGAAATGGTTGAACACCAAATCAAAGTCCTTTGTTATAATTGTGATGATAAATATTTTTTGGGACATAAGTGTAAGGAACAAAATATTTTTATGGCCATCTCGGAGGATGTTTCGGAAGAGGATGTTGAGGATCCCCTTGTGTCTATGTCACATGAACCCACTGACATAACCCCTCCCTCAGACCCTCCTGAAGTAGAACCGGCCATTTCCCTAAATTCTCTCATTGGCTTCTCTGCTCCCCAAACCCTCAAGCTAAGTGGTTAAATCAAGCATAGGACGGTCATCATTCTTGTTGATAGTGGAAGCACCCATAATTTTATTCATCATCTCATTGCCCAAGAAACTAATTATTATATCCGTGCAGTCAATAATTTTCAAATCATGATTTCCAATGGTGGGTCCATGAAATGTGGAGGGCGTTGTGAAAATGTGTGTCTCCAAATTGATGACTACCACCTGAAATATCATATGTTTTCTATCGACATGGGAGTTTGTGACATTGTGTTGGGTGTCGAATGGCTAAGGACTTTGGGCCCCATTCTCATGGATTTTAAGGAATTAACCATGCAATTCAACCAGGAGGGACAACAATATAAGTTCCAAGGCATCACCGTTGGTTCCCCAAAGATCATTAGTTCCCATTGCATGGAAAATATGCTCAAAAAATGTCACTCTAGCATTATTGCCCAACTCTACAAGAAACTGAGACACCCTTTGTGTTGCAGGACTTCCAATCCATCCTCTCTAAACATCAAGTGGTTTTTTCCACTCCCCAGGGACTCCCTCCTTCCAGTGGTGTTCATGATCATTCCATTATCCTTGTCCCAGGCAGCCTTCCTCCCAATATTCATTCCTATCATCACCCCTTTTCCCAAAAAAATGAAATTGATAAAATGGTTCAAGAACTTCTCAACACATGTGTTATCCGCCCTAGTATGAGCCCCTACTCTTCTCTTGTGGTCATGTTCCTTAGGAAATAAGGTTCTTGGAGCCTATGTCCCGACTTCCACACCCTAAAAAAACTCGCCATTAAAGACAAATTTCTCATTCCTGACATTGATTACCTCTTGGATGAATTAAGTGGTTCCTGGTTCTTTACTAAAATTGATCTTTGTTCTGGATACCACCAAATCCATATGAAATAGCCAGACATTCCTAAGACTACCTTTAGAACTCATGCGGGCCACTATGAGTTTTTGTTCATGCCCTTTAGCTTGTGTAATTCTCCCTCCACTTTCCAGAGCCTCATGAATCATGTCTTCCATCATTTTCTTCGTCATTTTGTCTTAGTTTTCTTTGATGATATCCTCATCTACAACAAAACCTGGATAGCCCATCTTGATCATGTGGATCGAGTTCTCCATTTACTCTCTTAGCACCAACTTTTCCTCAAACAATCTAAATGTGTTTTTGGCGCCTCGAAATTTGAGTACTTGGGTCATCTTGTTGGAAAGGCCGACGTCAGGATGGATCCTAAAAATATTGAAGCTATGCAAGATTGGTCTCACCCGAAGACTCTCAAAATCTTGTGGGGATTTCTGGGTTTAACAGGTTATTATCGCAAGTTTGTTAAGAATTATGGAAATATTGCAGCACCTCTCACTACACTCCTTAAAAAGAATTCTTTCACTTGGACTCCAGCAGCTGCTCAAGATTTTCAAACCTTGAATATGGCCATGTGCACCACTCCATTCCTGGCCCTTCCTGATTTCAGAAATACCTTTGTTCTGGAATGTGATGCTTCTATGAAAGGAATTGGTGTTTTCTTTATGCAAGAGGGTCGACCTTTAGCCTTTGCCAGCAAACAATTGTCTGAGAGAAATTTGGGAAAATAAATCTATGAAAAGGAAACGTTGGTTATTCTGCATGTCATGGATCTTTGGTGCCCTTATCTAATGGGGAAATTATTCCAAATTAAGACAGATCATCAAAGCCTCAAGTCTTTTCTAGAACAATGCCTTTCCTCCCCCGAGCAACAAAAATGGGTGACTAATATCTTTGGATATGATTATGAGATCATTTACAAGAAAGGAAAAGACAATGCGGTTACTGATGCACTTTCTAGAAAATATGAAGATGAAGGGTCCCTTTTTTCTCTCTCTTTCATTGTACCAGATTGGCTCCAAGTTGTTCGTCGGGAATGGCTACACAATCCCAAAAGTTCGCATATGATACAACAATTGCAGTACAATTCTTCAGTTTCCCCAGGGTACTCTTGGCTCAATGATGATCTTTGATACAAAGGTCGTTTGTATTTAAGTAAACAGTCAAAACTTGAATCCATGGTACTTTCTGAGCTTCATGCTACACCCATAGTTGGGCACTCTAGGTTTACCAAAACCTATGACAAGGTCAAACGTTTTTTTTTTCTGGGAGGGTATGAAACAAGACGTTCATAATTCTTTGGTTGAATGTGATGTGTGTTAACGCAACAAGGGCCAAACAATCAAATCTCCTAGAACACGACAACCGCTTCTGATTCCACCTTCTATTTGGTGGGATATCTATATGGATTTTATTGTAGGCCTACACAAATCGGGCAATAAATCAGTCATCATGGTGGTAGTTTTCTCATCTTTCCAAGTATGCTCATTTCTGATCTCTTCAACACCCATTTACATCATCCATTGTGGCTCAACTTTTCATGGATCAGGTCTTCAAGCTTCATGGCATGCTGCATTCTATTGTTTCTGATCGTGATCCAACTTTCACCAGCAATTTTTGGCAAGAATTTTTCAAACTACAAGGCACCCAATTGCATCTCAGCACAGCTTATCATCCCCAGACTGATGGTCAAACTGAAGTTGTCGACAAATGTTTGGAAACATATTTGAGGTGTTTTGCATAAGAAAGGAAGAATCAATAGGCTCAATGGTTACCCCTCCTTGAATGGTGTTACAACACTTCATACCATACAGCTATGCGCATGACTCCTTTTGAAGCGGTATATGGACAAAATCCACCTTCAGTTCTCTCATATTTTCCAGGTGTCTCGAAGGTCCATGAGGTTGACCAAACGCTTACAGTTTGAGAGGCTATTATCCGTACCCTCAAAGAGAATTTGTTCATGGCCCATAATCCCATGAAGCAACAAGTAGATCAAGGTCATTCTGAACATCAATTTGCAGAAGGGGATCAGGTGTTTCTTCGACTGCAACCTTACAAGAAAAATTCCCTCAAGGCTAGCCATTGTCAGAAACTGGCGCCCAAATTTTATGGTCCTTATACCGTTCTCAAGCGTGTGGGATAGGTGGCCTATCAATTATCTTTTCCCAGTCATTCTAAGCTCCATCCTGTTTTTCATGTTTCCTACTTAAAGAAGGTGATTGGAACTAAGTGCCAAGCTCAAACCAACCTTCCCGAGTTGGACGAAGAAGGCTCCATTTGGCTACAACCACAAAACAGTTTTGGACCAGTGTGAGTGTCGGTTGTGTCAGTGAACCATCAAGGAAGTGTTAGTCCAGTGGAAAGATACAACTCCAGCAGATGCCACTTGGGAACCAGCTACCATTCTGCAACAATTTCCCCATCTCAAGCCTTGAGTACAAGGATTTTTTTAAGGGGGAGGACATGTTAGGGACCTAACCCCTCGCGTAGGTAGAATAATATATTTCCATGTCATAAAGGTCAATATTAATAAGGCCTAGCAATAAGGAATAATAATTCCAATGTAAGAATACCTAATAGAAGCTTCTGCTTCTAGAAGGATCTTCCTCTAGATGGTTCTTTTGATAGACATATTTAGTATAAATAAGAGTCGAGGGTATGAGAACTCTTGTCTTGGATATTATTGTAATAGAGATATGCTCTGGTAGAGGTTTCCCCCTCGAAGAGGCAAGTGAACATTTCTCTCGGTAATCAAAGTGTTATTTATGGTGTTATTCTGGTATCATTTTGGTATTATTGTGGTGTTGTTATGGTTATATTGTTGTTCATCTTCCATTTCTAGCTATTTATTTTTGTTCTGCATACTTTTTTATATCGGGAATATTACAAATTGATGAATTTAATAATAGGATATTGGTGGGTAAAACTTCTAATAAGGAATATAATAATCAAATCTATGCATATAAAGTAGATCAAGCTCAAGAAAAGAAAACTCCTAAAGAAAAATCTGACACAATTCTAGAACTTGATAATGTCATACAAGAATATTATCCATTACCCAACAAATGGAAATTAAAGAAGGAAAATTTTCAAAACAAGGATAAAGAAGCTTCTGGTGCACTAAATGGTGACAATGATGATGAATCTTCAAGAGTAGAACAACCATAAGAATTGAATGATGATGATCTCAGAAGTTTTCCAATGTTATTTTAATGATCCACTAAAACTCCTCAAAACAAAAAAATAGAAACAAAGAAGGGAAGGAGAAATTAGGAAAGATTGTTCTTGTTGATACTCCTATGAGTATTGAAGCACAGAAAAATGAATAGATAACTAGGATCATCAAAATAATCATGGTTTGATGGTATAACTATATGCAAGTTCTAACATAGTTTGTTGCAGGTCTTCATCTACCCAGGAACAATGTAGGTTATGTATACTCTCAGTAAAGTCATGTGATATGATCATGCATTGGTCCCAAAGTGGTTATAAGTGGAAAAAACCTAAATGGAAGTTAGTATGTTGTATATAGTGGTATAAATAGGATCTTGTAGAGATGACAGGGGGAGATACCTTGTCAAGAAGAACCACCCTTTTAGAAACAAAGGGTGGGGGGAGCAGTCAGAAGAAGAGAGAGAAAATTGATAGGGGGAGTCATTCAGTTATGGTAGGTAGAGCATGATTGCAAGGGGAGTTACCCGAGTTCATATTTTGGTCAGCATCATACAGATAAGCAGAGATTAATCATAGGGGGAGAAACCCTTTTCCATTGATGTCTAAGGGGGAGAGTAAATTCATAGGAGAGAAGCATCATCGCAAGGGGAGTTTTTGTATGAAGTTAGTGTGTTTCCCTCAATGAAAAAGGGGGAGATTGTTGGACATATTGTCATTGATGTCAATAGACGATGCCATTATGATGTGATGATGATTTGTTATGAAAAACATGCAAAGGAATATACCTAAATCTCAGGAGAGGCAACGTATTAGATTTCACAAGATCAGAGCAATGCAGAAACACCATTGAGATCAAATTCCCAACAGATCAATGATCCTGATCAGTTAGAATCCAAGTAGAAAACCAAAAATATCATAAGATAAAGCACATTGCAGGGATGATTAGTTGTTATGAACAACATGCAGAGGAATCTACCAAAATATCAGAAGGGAAAGCGCATTGCAGAAATGTGATCATGATTGAAATCCCCACAGTAAAACTACAAAAGACTCAACGGAGAATCTTGTCCACCGATGTAGATTTCGGGACAAACCAAGACCGTCAGATATGGGAGTTGCAAAGGAGGACCAACATCCGATTAAATATTGACCATCAAATCTCAGTAAGGGAATATCAACGATGGGGAACCATTGCGAGATGCAAGGGTTGAGTTAACGATTGTGCAAGTTTCGGGTCCAAAATCATCCCTAATCGTTGATCTACTACAAGAGCATTCTCGACCATTATATGAAATCAAGTTACGTGAGGTTTAATCATGGAATCTAATTTTGGGAGAATTGAGAAGTGGGAGCACATAACCCAAAATTTTGAAGTACGAAATGATCTAGACCATTGATATAGAACTGATTGCAGTTGTTGGATCAAGGATTCACGAGATCCATAAAATAGTTGAAATCCTGACAACTGTTGGATCGTGTTAAGATTCTCCCATCAAAGATGGATCGTTAGATGAATTCAAGTTTCTCAAGGTTTATTCGAGGAATCTCACTTCAGAGAATTGAGAATTGGGAACGAATAACCCAAAGTCCCGAAGACCGAAATGAATCTAAACCATTGATCTAGAACTAATCACAGTCGTTGGATCAAGGATTCACGATATCCCTAATAGTCGAAATCCCGACAACCGTTGGATTGTGTTAATCCTTTCTCGTCAAAGATGGATCGTTAGATGAATTCAACCTGCTCGAGGTTTATTCAAGGAATCTCACTTTGGGAGAATTGATAATTGGGAATGAATAACCCAAAGTCCTAAAGGTCAAATATAAATTTGGACCGTTGATCTAAGATTTAATCACAATCGTTGGATCAAGGATTCATATCAACATACAACTAGGAGGATGACATGTTCCACATCAGCAAGGACACGTATCACAATCAAATGGTGACAAGTGTCAAGGTTTAGTTGTAAGGCCAGTGCCAAGTGACTCCAGGAGTTTGTCCTTCGGGGTAAACCAACAATTACCCGAAGCGCTGAAGACCGAAGTCAATACTAATCATTGATCTAAGATCACCCAGATTCTAACATAACTGTTACATCAAAAGATAGTGGAAAATTATGTAAGCTCTTCTATATTGACCACTTCGGCGCTGGCCAACTCCGGTGGAAATTGGAACGGAGATTACCCAGACCTCTGAACCCCCAAAGTCCCGAAGCTCCGAAGTAATATTTGACCATTCTTAGAGAAGGAAGATTCATGGTTGAGATCAGTGACAGACCAAATGCTTGGAATGCTTAAGCCCCTGGTCCTAGCTCCTAGACATGTGGAGGTTATCAAGCAGAAAGTTCTAATAAGCACTTCGGAGAAATGTTCTCCAGAAGGTTGAAATATTGGATAGGCCCAAAGTCCCAAAGTAAAAAGTGGTCGTCCATCTCAACCTTTGATTAAGTCATAGTCGTTGGATTAAGCAGTGGAAGGATAGTGTAAGGATCAAATCTAGAACGTTGATTTGCTTCCAGAAATCACGCCAACCATTGGATCAACTCTTGTGAGAGGTAACCACTTTGGAGAGTTGAAACTCTGGAAGAATGGATGGGAGAGAAAACACCCGAAGGCCGAAGTACTGGAGGGCTATGTTCCAGCCCTCGATCATGGGTTATGAATACATAATCCATGAGGTGTTGGGTACATCTCTTAGTGAATAATCCCATGGTTTTGCGCATATGGTCACATGTAAATGCTTTGATGGAAGTGCCTCTGCAGGAATTCGATTTTTGTAATATTTATAGAGACATGGAATCGAGTTAAATAAATTGATCCATACCTGTGATCGATTTATGAAAAGAACTCTCACTAAATTAAAATCCTTCACAATAATGTTTCAATAACAATAGAAATTATTGTTAATTTAAAATGAAGAGGTGTGATGGTCCAAACAAAGGGACACAATTCTTCATATCTCACACCAGTTGGAAAAGTATATAAACGAGAAAGAATGGTGAGAAGAAAGTGTCTCTACAGTCTAGATCAGAAGATCAAAACATAAGCAGAGTCCAAAAAGAAGAGTTGATTATTCTTATGAAGTGAGGATGGAAGGGAGGAGCACGGAAGGATTCATATCCTTTACTAAGTGTAATTTAATGGATTTGGTGCTTCCTAGGGTTGGTGCCCTAAAAACAATGGAGTTGGTGCTTCCTAGGGTTGGTTCCCTAAAAACAATGGATTTGGTGCTTCCTAGGGTTGGTGCCATAAAAACAAGGGAGTTGGTGCTTCCTAGGGTTGGTGCCCTAAAGACAAGGGAGTCGGTGCTTCCTTGGGTTGGTTCCCTGAAGAAGGGAATTTGTGTCTCCTAGAGTTGGTGCTCTAAAAAGGATTGGTGTCCTTCACTACTCTTTATAAAATCCTTGTAATTCCTATTAATTATATTTATATAATTTATTTTACAAACAATTATGTTGTTGATCTATTGTGGGAATTAACAAAATGTAAAAGTAATTGCTAAATGTTGAAAAAGGGTAATATTG
>SNQJ01S0031813.1:42686-58745 GCA_010110895.2 Picea sitchensis
CCCCTCTCAGTATTCCAACACATATTGGGCATTGTGTAGGCCCAAAGAGTCATAAAAATATTTCAAATTCTCTTTGGCCAAAACACCATTGTCTCCAGAGAACCTAAGAAGCCAATTATCAACACTCTGAGGACGGTTATGAGGAAAGCCTTGGATTTCAATCATGCCTAATGGTATAAATACATTGGAGACCCATGGTTTTAGAGCCATTTGAGATATGGGAGGATTGTTAGGATATGTATTTCAAGATGTTCTCATAATGGGTATTTCCATATGATCTCTTCATGGATAATCGAGGTTAAACAAAGGGATTCTACCATTAGTGTAGTCGCCAGGTAAGCTCATGGAATAAGGATTTGGGGTAAGCTCACCAAAGGAATGTCGTAGAAAGAATGACTCAATTTTCCCCAGCAATGGTGTGAATATCTGATCACAATATTTATACTTTTGTAAATCCCTTCACCAGATACCAATGTTGAGTAACAATTGGAAGTAATTGTCACTATCACCTAGACAAACACTTCCCTCATTTTAGTGATGGAAGGAGATCCACCACAAGGGAGACTTATCTTGTGACCTCAAGGGATCCTATATCAAGTTGAAGACAAGTCTATGGCCCCCTCTCTTGGCCACTTGTGATGATATGTTAGTTTCAAGGGGAATTTTAAAAACAATACAAGACAATTGATTGATTGAAAATGTGAGAGAGATTTCAACAATTATCAAGTCTATACATGCAAGCAATATCCCATACACTATATATCAACAAATGAGGGTTGCTGCAATTAAATTAGAAATAAATAACATATTTATACCAGCAATTAATGTTTTGTAACAACAAGAAGAAGAAATTATCCCTCACAATTAGTAACTTGAATCCTAAAATGTTTCCTTTCTTAAGTAGAACAAGGTCCAATAGCTAGAAAATGATCTCAAGCAACTTTGACCACAATATTAAATAAGTTAGCATCGATTTAACTAATTCATGATGGTTGTAATTAACCACTATACCATGATAGGCCTAGGATGTCTCCTTCTTTTCAAGTTGCCTAGCTAGGATAAACAAGAGCACTAAGTTTTAAACCCTAGGGGGATAGCCACTCCTAACCCCTATAACTAAACTCTATCCAAGTAAAACCTTAATGGGATAGCCACTTTTAAACCTCAAGGAAAACCTTGAATGCTTCAACAAGTTAATATAGGTAAAAATAGGAGGGAGATAATCGATTTTAATCCCTCCTATTGTTTCTAGCAAACAAGAACCTAGCATACAAGGTAACATGCAACAGTTATCAATCTAGTAGAGCATCCACCATAGAATACCATGAACATAGCATTAAAATTGAAAAATTACTTACTAAGACAAGTTTTTATGTGAAGAAACCCTAGCTTGATTCATCCACCAAGAAGAAGAAGCATCCACACATTATCCTTCAAAAAAAATTGTATAATACATCCATAGCAAAAAAGAGAGAGATAGAGAGAACGTTTTAGAGAAGATATCTCACAAATGTGTGAGTTGTGATGACGAGTTTACAAAATGAAGTGCTACAATTTGTATATGAGGCTAACCAAGCAACAAAGAATCCATGATACAAGTGGGGTTGACCCCTCAAGTAACCTCCAACAATAATAAATCATGCTAAAATATCAACACAGTTCCTCCAAAGCCACATGTGTGGGTGACATCATGCTCCAAGAAGGTGTAAGAGGCCTCCAATGGCCACATCTCATCATCAAGGTGCCAAGTATGGTGGAAAATGATCTCTCTTTGTCAAAGGTCATGTCTCGTCATTAAAACCCCAACTCATGAAAGTGGTGCCCCAATGGAAAGCAAGCCCCAATCCATGATGTCATCATCCATATTCTCAATGTCTAAGGTGAAAAGGTCAGCTTCAAAGATGGAATGAATGTGCATCTCATTTCTGCATGGAATCCAATCCTATGCTAGTGCAACTTCCTCCATCCAATGCCTAATAATCTCTAGGGTACAACGCCCAAAGGTGTGGGCTTCTTTCCCATCTATGTGTCGACATGATTGTATCTGCAAATTAAATGCTCATTTGTCCATCGTCCAATGTCCAAGAGGTGTGATATCCTTTACCAGAGGGTGTCACATCATCAAGTGACAAAATGCTCTACATCACATGTTCTATGTCCTACATGAAGTGTAAAATGTCCTAGGTGAAATCATAGAGACGTCCTCCAGAGGCCAGGTCATTTGCACTCAAGTCAGTCAAAACCATGGAATAAAGTAAAACCAACAATCACAAGGGGAAATATTCCTTAGAATCAAGTAATGTAAGACATCTATTAACACAAAATCCAAATGAACAACTCTCATTGGGTATCCCCTTCAAACTTCACACAAGCTCAAGACTTTATGTGATTTGGAAATTTTAGGTATGGGAGGACCATAAAAAGAATATATTAGGTGTGCTAGTACCCAAATAGAGGGATATTTCCCAGAAGGACCCATTATAGATATGTAATTAATGTGAGGTGGTCATGAGGTTTACTTTTGTGCATGGGGTATTTAACATGCAATACAATGTATGGGCTCACCTCATCATCTTGAAGGGGGGATTCCTATCTTGGATCAATCTCTAGAATCTCCTTTTGAAGCACCATCTCCCCCTCATGAAGAAGTTCCATCCACTTCATTAGAAACTAAATATCATTTGGATGATGTGATTGAGAGGATTAAAAGGTTTATTCTTGATGAGAATTCAATATCATCTCAATCAGTTGAGCAAGTTGGACCATCTCAGAAAGGTCCACCAAAATGGGTCATAAAAACACTTGAAAGTGTTCATTCTAATGAGGTTGGAAATATGAGAACCAGAAGTTCCTCAAGAGAAGATGGAAGTGATGTGGATAATTCAAATTAAATTAATATAGATGATATGGATGTTTCATATGATCGTTACTTGAATTTATCTACTAAATTTGAACCAACTTCACTTGAAGAAGCTACTTCTCATGACTATTGGAAAGAATTTGTTCAAAAGGAATATGATTCTCTCATCAAGAATGGGATGCGGAAGTTGGTGGACCCTCCATTCAAATCCAAACCAATATGTTGAAAGTGGGTATTCAAGAACAAGTACAAATGAGGTGGCTCGCTTGACAAGAACAAATCAAGGCTTGTGGAAAACTTATTTTCACAGAAAGAAGGTATTGATTATGAGGAGACTTTTTCACCCATAGAAAAATGGGCTACCGTATGTACTCTATTTTCCTTGGAAGCTCAAAATGGATGGAAAATTCATCAAATGGATGTGAAGATTTCTTTCTTGAATAGACTTGAAATAGAATGTATTCATGTCTCATACATAAGGTTTTGTTGTGAAGGGACAAGAATAGAAAGTATGCAAGCTCATAAAATCCTTACATGGCCCGAAACCAGCACCTCAAGCCTAGTATGAAAAGAGAACTGAGCATATTTTGAAATTGAATTTCAAGAACTTCAATCTTGATGATGAAACTTTGTTTGTCAATAAAGTTGGAAAAATTGTGGTATATCTTGTAGTGTATGTATATGATATATTGATAACATGGAACAATGAAAATTGTATTGCATCCATAAAGAAAGAGTTGAAGAAAGGATTTGATATGAAAAAATTGGGACATCTTCACTACTATTTGGGCATTAAGGTGATTCAAAATCCAAAGTACATATTCATCTCCAAAAACTACATTGGAGAATTGTTGAACAAGTTTAGCATGGTTGAGTGTAACCCTAACTCTACCCCAATGGAACATAGTTTGAAGATCACATCAAAAGAAGGGAATGAATTTGAGGATGCAACCAAGTACAAACAATGTGTGGGAAGTCTTATCTATATTACTACCACTAGACTAGATATTTCATTTAATGTTGGCATTATTTCTAGGTCCATGCAAAAACCTTGTGAAGGACATTAGTCTGTTGCAAAAAGAGTTCTAAAACACCCGAACGGAACTCAAGATTTTGGAATCAAGTACTATAAGGTGGATGACTTCAACCTGATTGGATATTTTGATTCAAACTTTGTTGGGGATAAAGAAAAACGAATGTCAACTTTAGGCTATCTCATGAGACTTGGATTAGCAGTTGTCTCCTCGAAATCATGCAAATAGTCAATTCTAGCAGATTCCACAATAGAGGTAGAATTGTGGCAGTTTTCGAAGCAATGAAGGAGATTGTGTAGCTTAGGAAAATACTTAAATATTTGTGGGAGAAACATGTGAATTATACTTGTCTTCTAGTTGACAATATTTCTCCAATCAAGTTGTCCAATAATCCCATATTCCATAATCAAACTAAGAACATCAACACAAAGTATCACATGATTCAATATCATGTAGATACCAAGACTATTCACTTGAGACATTGTTCCACAAATGAGAAAATTGTGGATATCTTCACCAAAACACTTGGAAGAGAAAAATATGAAAAGATCAAAATGATGTTTGGACTCACAAAAACCCCTTCATATTAATGAGGGTAATATTGGACATGTAATCCTAGTGATTGCATTAATTATGTAAATATCACTTAGGAGAAATATGAAGAGTATTAGGTTATATGAAGAGTCACACTGAAGGTGAAGACCAACCGTCATTCAAATTTGTATTTATAAACATTTCACGTTAATGAAAAGCATCAAGTGTGAAGTTAAATTTTTTTCCATACCTCTCCTATCATCTTCCAACGGGCTCATGAATGTTTTGGACCCAAAATCACCAAAGTGATACCTATTACCCCCTTCCCACCTAGGGGTAACTAGAGGATATCATTCTTCATTATCCACATTGCAAACAATTGTCCTTGAGATGATTCCCATCATTCTCCACAGAGAACATCTCTGCAAATTCCTTTTCCTCATCACTAATCAACTCATTCACTTGATCAATAAGCTCATATGATGATGGTGGTCCAACACGCATGAGGTACATTAGCTATTGTTTCATACAAAGTGTTACATTTAATGTATTTGTCATTTAGGTAATGATCAAGGGTTGAAGTCAGATAATGAATCATGATACTTGGAAGTTATTTTTTTTTCCTCATTTCACCTTGGTGGCCATCATATGTACTTTATTCAAGTGTTGGCACTCTTCAGGAAAAGGGGTAATATTGGAAGGCCTTGATAAGGGTTATGTATCGTACATTTTCCATACTTAACACTTTCCATCTATATCCCTCCCATCGTCCTATGTTTTGGGAATCATTGTTACATGTATCCCAAAAAGGTCTCTACTTCATTCCCCTATTAGGAGAAGGGGATTGAATGCCCAAGGTTGATGCAGTTGTAAGAAATAATGGAAAGAGAATGTTATAAATTCAAAATGAAAAAGAAATAAAGTGATATGAATGATTAATCAAAAGACAATTTATTTTGAGCTCTACCCCCTCATTATGAGGCCATCGACCCAAGTCCTAATGCACTTAATGTGTATCAAAAGAAGAGGACTTAATTGAATCCCAATGTAATAAATGCATAAACTCGAAAAGGGGCTTACAAATGAATTATGAATATAAAAAGGAAAGATAGGGGTGGAAAAAAATAGTGTTGAGGAAAGGGTAACTCAATGCACAATGGCCCACTCCCTCTACAAAGGTGCTCATGGAGATGAAAATCATGTGTGGCATTGCATGTCAATGACACTATAATTGTGAAGTAAACCCCATGTCATACCACTCACTCACACTTAAACTTTGATTGGTTTCTTGAGAAATAGTCCTCTACTTGGGTACCGACCAACCTAATAAGGTTCTATGTGTTAGAATATAGAAGATCGTGTGCTTGTTTTACCATTGATTATACCCTCGTCACCCAACCATAGGCCGAATCCACCCTCCAAGCACCTTAACCTTGACTAAGAATTACTTCGGAAGCAAACCCTAGGCTAGATAGCCAAACAACATGTAGCGCATATTCCTCCAAGGATAGTGCACCAACAATAGCTGATCAGATAGTCAAAACCCTAGCCAAGAGATAGTTCAAGCCAACACTGAAACTGCTAGCTGCAGTAGCTGCACCTACAGCTCTCCTCCACACATGTGCACCAAACTGGGAACTGCAGTGCGCACCACTTGTTGTCTGCAATTCTGAGATACTGTCAAATGAGAACTGGTGTCCTGTATTTATACTGGTTCTGCCAAATTTGTTGGGGCCAACTTCTCCTTCTGGATATGTGTTTGTTCAATATATTAATATTATTTTTGGTCGACTTCTTCTCTTGGAGGCTAATAACCTAATATAAATTATCTTCTTGAGCCGACAAGACTTCTAGGGTTATTATCCAACTCATTAGGGTTTTCTCTTGCTTTATGGAGTCTTATATTCTCGTCAGGTTCACACGTGGAGGTAAATACCTCCCGCAGCTACCATAATATTAACACTCGCTCCTAGCTATGGAGGTATTACAGGTAATGGACTTGAGCACAAAACATACCATTTACCCAGTAGCATCAATATAGTCATCTAGACTATTTCATGACTAGATCATGAGCAACACTATCACCATCAGCTGCATCATCTCTCGAAACCATACTTCATATGAGTAATTATACATGATGATGGATAAGTCACTCTCACCATAGAGTGATACAAGAGACACTCTTATAATCTAGAGGAGTAAGTGCTCTGAACCAATTTCCGTCTGGAAAATCTATGTTCATCATTCGTTTGGATAGTGATTATTTCCAATAAACTGTTGATAATCTTCAAGGCAGTTGGAACAAAAATAGAGCACAACTGTGTCTATCCATAGTAGTACATAACTACAATCCAGTGGTTCACTACCAGACCAAGTAACACAAGTACTTGATCATCGACGTAAGGTTGCGAACAGTGGAACATATCCACCACAGTAGTCCTCATTTACTGTCATACAGTCTTCATAACAAACATCTTATAGCAACCTGCACAGAAATAATGTTATGATATAAATTGATTTCTCTGGGCCAATCTTTCACTCACATCTATGAGCTCTAGAAGAATATCTACCTCAAAATAGTGGAACATATCCACCACAGTAGTATATCTCTACTGTCTGGAGATAGGTAGTCTCCATAACAATCATCTGATGCCATCCTGCACAGAAAATATTGTTAAAAATAAATTGAATCATCTGGGCCAATATTTCACTCACGTTTGTGAGATTTGAAAGAATATTTGCCCTCATCAGCAATGGGCTATCTTCCCTATTCTTCTCAAACAAGGAAGAAGGATTGTTTCTGATTTCTGAGCATGGGCCATTCCTCACCCTAGGCCATTCTTCCTACACTAATCAAAGTGCACCCTGGACAGAATGTATAAACCCTAAGGAATGTGCGAAGGTCTAGACCATTTCACTCACCACGAGCCATTCCTCTACACTAATCCAAAGTGTTGCGGAGAGATGTATAAACCCTATAAGTAATGTATGTCTGGACCATCCCCCACCTGGGCCATTTCCTCCTACACTAATCAAGAAGTCATGCAGGAGAATGTATAACCCTAAGGAATGGTTGTCCGATTGTTGAGCCTGGACCATTCCTCACCCGGAGCCATTCCTCCTACACTAATAATCAAAGTGCACCACCACGGAGAGAATGTATAAACCCTAAGGAATGGTATTCCAGACCATTTCCTCCATTAACCTGAGAAGAAATCGCATCACGCATCAACCTCCAAAGCAGACCATTCCTCAATGTTAACCACAATGAGAAATGGTTGTCCAGTCAGAAATGAGGCCAGTCTTCTTGATAACCCTCAAGAAGAGAGACTACCTAGAACACTCCCCCATGTTAACCACAATGAGATTCGTATCTACCTTGATACCTAAATGATCAGAATACTTCATATGTTGACCACAATAGGAAGTGATTGTCCACCAGAAGTCTCAATCCACTTTTATTGGGAAAGAATACATCCAAGATGGACTATTTTTCAAATTTAAAGATGAATGTATTCAATAATTTTTTAGTGCTCCCTCTAACTTGGAGGAGTCATTTCTTCCTTTTCCATAAGAAGGAAGTTGTTTCCTGAGCTCTAGCTTGGAGTACACAAACTATTTCATCTTGGATAGAAGTTTTACCAAGATGAAAGAGTTTGCATAATCAAGCTAGAGCTCATGGAGATATGTATTGGAGAATCATTTTCTCCTTCTGGACTTCATCATGGATAGCGTGTCTTGATTTAAAATGTACTTTGATGCAGGAACAACGTGAAGGCTTCATGTGAATCTGAACAATAGAGTATATCATAGTTGGAGGAAGCTGGAACATATATATATGTGGCACTTCTTATGTCATCATGATTTGATTTATTAATTAGTCATCTTTATAGGAAATCTTCACCATTCTTACATTTGTGCAGGTTCTTCACCAAGTTATCTTCTTCTATCCTGACATCTAGGGAATCTCTCTTTTGGTATGCCTCAAAGTCTTGGTGCTCTTCATCAGCTCTTTATTCAATTTCTCGGAGAACATTCTTTGCATTCATCGATGTAGAATTCGGCTCATGGATATTTGTGGATGATATAATGACTTATGTAGAGATAAAGTACGGATTAACAGACGAGTAATCGGCATCATAGTCTTCTCCCCTTTCATCGGGAGAACTACTAGTTAGATACCATAATGCTTTCATTCATAAGTCTTCCATACACTATTATTTATCATGACTTTTAGTTCTTCTGCTTTGATTTCTTTTAGTGAGTTCAAATCATGCTGGTAGTCTTATGATTTTGCAGTACATTATGGTTTTTTTGGTTCCTCTTTCTTTCTTGGAATCTTCATGTTCTTCTTCTTTGATTTTCTTTAGCTCTTGGGTCCATGGAGTTTATTAGATTCATGCCCTAGCGATTCGATGTTGTGGATGATATAATGACTTATGTAGAGATAAGTCTGGATTACTGGAACGAGTAATCATCATAGTCTTCTCCCTCCATCTGGGAGAACCTCTAGTTCTGGGTCTCGCAATGCTTTCATTCATAAGTCTTCCATACACTATTATTTATCATGACTTTTAGTTCTTCTGCTTTGATTGCTTTTAGTGAGTTCATATCAGGCTGGTAATCTTGTGATTTTTGATACAATGACTGGTTGTTTTGGTTCCTCTTTCTTTCTTGGAATCTTCATGTTCTTCTTCATGATTTTCTTTAGCTCTTGGGTCCATGGAGTTTATTATAGATTCCATGCCCTAGCGATTCCACTTCTTCCTTTCATCATAGGATCACGGATCTGGATGGAGAACCAAGAATACTTTAAGGCTTCTCTTTGAAGAAGTCTTCTTTTGCGTTTGAACTGAACACGTACTGACTTTCATGGCTGCTACCAAGGATATATATATATTTCATCATCTTCAATGGATCATAGGATTAGCTCCCTCCTAACCCTTGCTTCATGTAAGAGTGCATATAATCGGCTCCCTTCGTCTGACAAATTCCATGCTTCCATCTGCATCCTTATTGTCTTCTGCAATGTATAATAGAGTCCATGCTTCCATATGCATCCTTATAGAGTCCACGATTCCGTCTTGTTGTCTTCTACAAAATGTCATAAGTCTTTTTCCAATTTCTTCTCGATTGCTGACATATTTCTGTCTTTGCTTCTTCTAAGTCTCTTCAAGATTGATTCTAATTTCGGCTTATCTTGTAATAGATATATTTCATCTTTTCTTGTATAGTAATCCTTATTTTGTTGTTCTTCCATGGATATAGTTCTTCTTGGAACATTTTATCTTTCTAAGAGATAGATATACAAGATATGTATAGAGACGATGCAAACAAGATATGTACAGGAAATAAGAACAGTGTTGTTACCTTTTTAGAAGAAGAAGTCTCTTCCATCTTGCTTAGTCTTCTTTGTAGGTTCCTTTTCTTCGGCAATCGATGCTTCATGTTTCTCTTTCCTTTTCTTTAGTTCGAGACATTGATTCTTGCAGTAACCGTACTTTTGACAGTTGAAGCATTGTACTTTTGAAATGTCTTTCTCTTGATTTGGCTTCCTTCTTGAACCAAACTTCCTTTTGTTCCTGAAGTTCTTGAATCTTGTTGTGAAGGCTTGATCATCGTACTTCTTTTGGGGTTTCTCTTTTGCATTGATCCTTGATTCTTCTTGAGCACAGTAAGTCCAAAGTTCTTCAAATGTCGAGTACTCCTTTCTTGTGTTCATGCTTGCAGAAAATGCATCCCATGTCTTGGGAATATCATTGAGTACTATGTTCACCAATTCCTTCTCTGAAGTGATCTCTTCAATAGCTTGTTGGTGATCTCTTAACTGGGAGATCCTTACAAAGTATGATGTTATGTTGTCATCCTCATTCATCTTCATGTCGCGAAGCTCATTCTTCAGACTCATAACTTGTCTGATGTTTCTGACTGGGAAGAGATTTGTTAGGGCATCGTACATCTTCTTTGATGAGTCAAGATGGGAGATGTAGGGTATCAGGTGGTCTTTTATAGAATCCACTATGATACTCATGGCATTGATGTCAACATCTTTGAACTTCTCCATGGCTGCAACGTTCTACGGTTCCTTCTCTTCTCCTTCTTCAAATTTTGGCTTCACGATCTTTCCTTTCACGATATCCAGCACTTTATTCTTGGCAAGGATGAGGTCAATCCTTGTCTTCCACGCTCTGAAGTTAGAGGCTCCATCTAACTTTTTCTCAGACTTCATAGAGTTTGTCATGGCTTGCTTGACTTGGTCAAACCCTAGATTTGACCATAAATTCAAACTTCACGGCTTGGCTTTCTGAGAGTACCAGGAGATGCACTGGGCTAGGGTGCACTAATCTATCTGGAGATTAGTTCAATCCATTCACTTAAGGTGCCTCAACAAGAGGTTTAGGGTTCTTGCAACTACACCTGCTAGTAGCCCTAGCTGCAATGTCTTCAAAGTTGCTTCTACTAGTAACCCTAGTGGAAGTTCCTCAATGAGCTCAATATCTAGCGGCTATGCTTCCTTCTAGCGTTTTAGGCTGACTGAAGGGGGTGTGGGCCCATAAAATGTTAGAATATATAAGATTGTGTTCTCGTTTTACCATTGACGATACCCTCATCACCCAACCATAGGCCGAATCCACCCTCCGAGCACCTTAACCTTGACTGAGAATTACTCCGGAAGCAAACCCTAGGCTAGATAGCCAAACAAGATGTAGTGCATCTTCTTCCAAGGATAGCGCACCAACAATAGTTGATCAGATAGTCCAAACCCTAGCCAAGAGATAGTTCAAGCCAACACTGAAACTACTAGCTACAACAACTGCACCTGCAGCTCTCCTCCACACGTGCGCACCAAACTAGGAACTGCAGTGCGCACCACTTGTTGTCTGCAATTCTGAGATATTGTCAAATGAGAACTGGCGCCCTGCATTTATACTGGTTCTGCCAGATTTGTTGGGGCCGACTTCTCCTTCTGGATATGTGTCTATTCAGTATATTAATATTATTTCTCGTTGACTTCTTCTCTTGGAGGCTAATAACCTAATATAAATTATCTTCTTGAGCCGACAAGACTTCTAGGGTTATTATCCAACTCATTAGGGTTTTCTCTTGCTTTTCGGAGTCTTCTATTCTCGTCAGGTTCACACGTGGAGGTAAATACCTCCCGCAGCTACCATAATATTAGCACTATAATGGTCCTCCCATACTTAAACTTGGAAAATTCCATAAATTCATAATCTAGTGTGAAGTTTGAAGAATATAACTTATGTGAATTACTTATGTGGTTTTTTCATTAAATTTTAACTCAATTTTTATGAATCTAATGACTCTTTTTTCCATGATGATTGGCTTTACTTGATTTTCTAAGCTCGTGCTTGATGATGATGCACCCTTGAGATGGTCCTTTGTAGGACATTGGTGATGTTTCCATTGCATTTAATGGAGGACATTAAAGCCTTGATTATGACAATTGGACTTTGATATTACTTGGCATGCTTCTTGGCATCCTCCACCACCTCATGGACCTAGGGCATTTCCCTTTTGATCTAGGATGTTGCATATGGAACCTGACATGGCACTTGGAACCCTTGATGATGTCATATATCCCTTGAGGGCGTTGAGGCTTGGATTGATGATTTTTCCTTTGATGAGTATGATACACCTCTTTGGAGAGTTTATGGATCCCTTCTCCTTGATGACATCATCATTCCCACCTTGGATGGTGTAGATGTGATGAGACATTTCACTTGAGGATGATTTGACACTTGCTTGAGATGACCTAGCACATTGTATGATGAGTTGGCACTTTGTTTATGAGGATATGTGACCTTCTTGATGAGGAGGCATGACTTTTGACAATGATTTTCGTCTTTTGGTGAGAAACATGAATTTTGGACCCTTTGTACCCCATTTGTAGATGATGTCACCCTTCTTTAGCCTTCTACACTCACACGTGTGGGGTTTTTAGAGGAGGTTTTAATGTTTATCATTGTATCTTTATCTTGGAGGAATTTTTGGGGTTCAACCTAGACCTATCCACCTTGTATCATGTATTTTTATGTTTTAAGGGCCTCTTATTGAGGTTAAGTTATATGTTTCCCTATATAAGTAGAGGAAGTTATCCCTCATTTGTAAATAATATCAACTTGTGGAGGATTAATACTACTTGTCTCTTCTTGACTTCTCTTTGTTTATGGATTACTTAAGTGCCTTATTTGGGAGATGATATTTGGATTCTTTTCAATTTTTAATGGATGATTTTCATGGTTAGGGCTTCATGCATGATCATTGATTTACCTAGTAAGTACTCTTTCCATATATTTGTTGCTTTATTTATTGAATGTATTAAGTGTAAATGTGTTTATCAAAGTGGTGATAGTGTGTGTTACCTTGTATTTCTCTTGAATAAATATTATCTTGAAACCCTGGGAAGGTTTGTAGTTGACTACCTTCCCTTGATTTCATTTGTTTAAAGCTTGTTAATGGACATAGGGAAAATTTATAGAGTTTGCAGTGGACTACCATAGGTATTTTCCTAAAGGATAGCTTTCTAGGGTTTGTAATGGACTGACCTAGGGTTTTATCCAAGGTCCATCTTTAATCTTGTCAAAAGGCATAAAACGATTTCTATGGTTTGTAGTGGACTACCCTAGTTATCATTTTATTGGTTAAATCCCTAAGGTTTTTGGTGGACTACTTTAGGGTTTTACCCAAATATTTACCTTTGTCTCCCAAGAAATTTAATAATTTGACCCCATATGCCCAAGAGGAAAAAACAACACTAGACTTGATCCCTTGTAGTAGGTTTCAAACCCTAAATTCACTTTTTTTCTTGTTTCTCTAGGGTTATATTAGGGTTAGTGGCAATTTACTTTGATTTTCATCCATCATTGAGATTGACATCTAGGGTTTTATTGGCATCTTTCACATTGAGATACATCTTGACATCATTTATTTCATTGTTAATTTGATTTTCAACCTCTAGGGCTTACGTATTCCTTAATCAAGGTTGTTATATTCTTTCCATTTACATTTCAGCAAGTGATTTTTTATTCAACCCTAGTTTAACTTATGATTTTCAATCCTAGTTTATTGCATGCTTATTTATTTAGAGGGATGAATTATTGGTGTTGTCATAACTTGATATATTGTTGAATTTCATTATATTTTACACAACTTTTTCAATAGACATAGCCTTTCTTAATTTGTAGTGTTCAGGATATCTCTTTGACCTATTTTTACTTGTTAAACATCATTAATTGTCTTAGATATCACACACACAAATATAGAAATTTTTTTATTAAACCACCTTGTACTTACCTTGAAAGACTTTGACCTAGTGGTGGTATGTTTGGGTAACCAATATGGGTGGTCGTAGACTTGATCCCATATTGTTATAGGATTCCTTGAGGTTGTGAGGGAAGCCACCCTTGATTTGGATCCCATCCTTCACTAAAACAAGGGAAGTGATTGCTAAGGTGGCAGTGGTAACTTTTCCATGTTACACTTGTCTTTGCCCTTGTGAAAGGATTTACACAAGGGTGCTAGATTTTGTGATAACATTTTGGCGTCATTGTCTAGGAGAATTAATTTATTCTCTTTGGAAACCCGAAGTCTATGATTCAACCAAATCTTGGTGGGATTACACCAGATCCTTATTTATATTTCCCACCTGGCGACTCCACATCAAGAGAACCCAAGGGTTAGAGATACCAACCAAAGACCTATTCTAAAATACAAGGATAATAGGAGAAAACCTCCTCGGAACTCTCCAGTAATAAAAAATTTATTCAATCAAAGTCCCCCTTCATTCCCAATGGTTTTTCAACCATGGGTTTCCAATGTGATTAAACCTTTAAATATGATTGGAATTCAAGGTTATCCTCTTGATCTACCTAAGAATCTTTATAAGTGGTTGCCTAAGTTTTCTAGTAATAATGATGTCTCCAATGAAGACCATCTATCTTTATTCTATAATGCTCTAGAACTATATGCTACCAAATGTAAACATCAAGATGTAATCATGAGGCTATTTTCTTCATCATTGATAGAGGATGCTAGGTTTTGGTACAACGATATTCCTGATAAAGGTATTAAAACTTGGCAAGCCCTTCAAAATTCCTTCACAAAAAGATGGAAAATTGAATTGATTTTGACTCATTCAATTAAATTAAGAGAAAATAAATAGAGTATATTGATAAATTTAATACGAGATTTGATACTTTGATAAAAGAGTTCCTGAAGAATTTAGACCAAAGGATGGAGTGATTCTCCTACAATATACTCGTTCCTTTGAGGGACAATTTGGTCTTATTCTAAGAAACAAATTCCCAACTACCTTAGTGTAATCTCAATAATGGAAATCCTAAATTGAAACTAAATTGATAGTATCCAAGATAAATGTGCCTATAATTACCAAGATTGATACTTTCCCTAAGGAAACAAGTGATGGAAATATAATGTTGTTTAATTAAAATCTTGACAAAACGACCATCCGAATAAGGAAAACCCAAGGGACCCTTTTGAACAAGGTTGATATATTGGAAAAGGCCCAAATGCATGAATTTTCTTATGATAAAGAATGGAATACATGGGAAAATCCTAATGCTTTATATCACATGAACTTGGATTAAGAAGTGGATCCCATATACACTATACCTTCACAAACAATTCTTACCATTACCAAGAAACAATGGGAGCTTGAGAATGACAAGGCTTCTAGGGTGGCCAAATTAGAAATGTTGAATTTTGTGGATGAAGAAACTAGGGACAAGATTAGGAATAATTTTTGCTTACGATATGATAAGAAGGCTTCTCAAACTATACCATCCAACATAGGTGCTAACCCTATTCCTCCTCCAACTTTACACAAAGATATTGAAAACATAGACTTGGTTATCAACTTGAACAAAATCAATATTCATATGCATGATATTGAACTCACTAAGATTCCTTCACAAAAGGCCAAATTTAAGGAGTTCTTTGACCTTCAAGATGAGATTGAGGACCCTCTTGTAATCCTTCAAACCATGAACCATGACAAGAAGAATGAAGGGCATGCACCTTTCTCCATTACATTGATGATAAACAATATCCTTCTTCATAATTGTATGATTGTTTATGGGTCTTCTACTAATGTTATGGATTTTAAAGTTATGAATCATCTTGGTCTAAATATCACAAGACCTTATAGAAATTTGTGTGGGATTGACTCAAAGGCTATTCGTGTTTTTGCTATCATTAAATATCTCATGGTTATCCTCGCTACTTACCCTGATATATCCCTCCTAATGGATGTTGTGGTCATAAATGTTCTTGATGATTGGAGAATGTTCTTTTCTAGATAGTGGGTTGAAACCTCAGGTGGTAGTCTCCAAATGGACTTGTCCTATGATAATTTTCCAACTCTTGATGGGAATTTTGTTACCCTACTTGTTGTGAGATAACAAGTTGAAGACCCTCAATGTCCTATGAATGAATTGACATGTACGGATGGAGGGATTGGTAAATTATGTTTCTTAGAAAATTCCATAGATCAAGAATATGAATACAAGAGGAATAATGAGGTTTGGTCTGTGTATTTTGATGGTGCTAACTCTAGCTCAGGGTCTGGCACCATAATTTTCCTTGTATCTC
>SNQJ01S0031813.1:60742-83038 GCA_010110895.2 Picea sitchensis
TTTATTGTTATAATTGCTTATATATTGATATCAGATAGTCTTATGAAGTACTAACCCATTGAATCATAGCTTGCATATATTGGTTTGCTGTTGCTTTGTTCCGGGCATGTGTTCTTCTTTGGGCTTACACTTCATTATTGGTTGTTTAGCTGGGACTATCTGTTTTGGTGGTGACCTGTGAAGGGGGAAATTTACTTTGACTTTTAAACTTTTTCCTCTTCAAAACTCCAGGTTACCGGGGACATCTCCCCTGGGCCTAACTTCCCTAAAGAGAAAGAACCTCCCCATCACGGTGACATTGGGTGGGATAGGTTCCTGTTATGCTAGTTTGGCCTTCTACTTCATAGCCATTTGACCTAGCTACAAACTGTGCGATAACAGGCTATACCCGCCTGGAGGCTCACTGTGAGTTGGTAACCTTAGTGGCCTTTCCTAGGTATATATAGAGGTGATTGTGGGGGTATTCCCACATTACTTGGGGTATATGTCGTATCACAATTTCAATACCCTTGGAGGGTGATCTTGCAAAAACAAGGGTTACTTGCATTGAGAAGGGATGTTACGTGAAGGTCAGGGTAACTACTTCTCATTTCTTCTTTGGCGGCTTGACATCTCGTCTTCAGAAGATACTTGAACCTACTGTTGCTTGGTTGATTACTTTTAGTTTTCTTAGGAGTGTGTTTCTTTTATTTTTGTAGTCGGCCTTAGGGATCATTAAATTTTTTTGGTTCAGATATCTTAGAGAACGCAAGGTATGGATCCTGAAGTTCAATAACCTCAACACAATGTTTCTTACGAAGGAATGATTGAAGATCAAACTTCTGAGACTGGGAGTGTATCTCCTGGAAGTGGCCAAGATGTAGAAGAATTGGTCACAACCTTCATAGAAATCCTTACATCTTATGTGAATCCTCTTTTTATTGATCCACTTGGCCTACCACTCTTTGATCCAACATCCACGAGAAATATTGATTCCTATTCTTCTTACAACTTACCATTCGGTTTAGCCACTAAGCGATCTTTTGGCATGAATCAATCAACTTTTGGTTTCCCAGAATGACTTGGGAATTTATCTTTATCCACAACTCCTGTAGTTGATACTACTAGTGATTCTTCTTTTTTGGGAACACCAATGACCCCTGTTACCCCAACATAACCACTTGCGAATACATATCCCTTCGCACATGGGTCAGGTGGTATTCCTGCTTCACTCTTTCCACACATGTACACACCAAGTGATTTACTTGGTCATCCCATTAATCAGAAGGTGAAAGTCAAGTCGTTCACACAACCATGGTGACACAAGTTTCTCAACCTCCATCTCAAAACTTACAGATGAGTAGACCCTACATTGGAGGACAATATTTAATGTGAATCCAACCTTTAATTGGGATGCAACCTTCAGTTGAAGGGAATTTTTTTACTGAGGGGAAATCTATGTGGTTGCAAAATCAACAAGCCTAGGGGAAAGTCGCTCCTGCAAGTCCTTCTATCCCTACTACCACTAGCATGTATCTTGAACATCGATATCTAGGGGTTGCTAATCCTTGTGGGGTCAACCCAATCCACATTCCTCAACAAGGAAATTTTCCCTATCAATCCATAAACCCAATGATCCAAGACAAAAACCCCCTCAAACACAGTATATAGTAGGCCCATCGGGCCAACCACAATACATGGGGGGACCATCAAGTCAATCTCAGTATGTAGGAGGTCCATCTGCTCAATCACATTACATGGGTGGACAATTAGGAAAACCACCATACATGGGTGGAAAATCAGGACAACCACCTTACATGTGTGGACAACCCGGGTAGTTACCGTACATGGAGGGAACTTCAGGTCAACCACCATACATGGGAGGACCATCTAATTTTTCCATCTCCCTGCAACTTGGATATGGTCCTACTGGTGTTCCCATGCCACATGGTTACCACTAGTATCCACATGGTAACCAATAGCTTCCATTTTTGGCTATGTTAGATCTGCTAGATCTTTCATGTTTGACAAACTATCTCATTCAACATACCCCATTTTGGCCCTCCATCCTTGCCAAATTATCTTCTGACATCCCGAAATTCGACGAAAAACCTGGGGAAGATCCTAACAATCATGTTATGAATTTCCACTTATGGTATTTTTCAAACTCTTTGATGGATGACTCCTTTCATCTAAGGATTTTTCAAAGAACACTTACAGGTGAAACAACCAAATGGTGTATTGAGCTTTCGTGTAACTCCTTTGTCAATTTTAAATCTCTTTCCATGACTTTTTTGACACATTTCCAGTTGCCTATACGATATGAGACTAGTACAGAGATTTTGACCTCACTCTGGCAATCCTCTTCCACCCACATATCTAATAATATTCATGATTGGAGGTGACATAAATGGTTGATTAAAGGTTGAATTTTGAACCAACTCCTCGTGGATTGGTTTACAAAGTCACTCTTTCCATCCATCACCAGAGATGTTGCTATGGGAGGTATTTTTACTGAGGATAAAGCTATCAGTCATGCTCAATAGTTGGACTTGGTATATTGCCAATCTGACACACTTTACGATATGCTCCCTCATGCCCCTCTTCCTTTGAATGATATGACAAGACCTGCTCTGGAACCAAGTCCCGTTTCAAGCACCAAAACTACTTCCGCCCTCGCTCTGAGGTGATTGCGGTCCAATTCACTTCATCTCAACAACCAGGAGGTAAGAATAATAACAAGGGTAAATCCAAGAAATATTCAAACCAACAGGACACCACAAAGACTACTGATACTCAACTGAATATGAAAGCTAAGTTTCCTTGCATGATTTTTGAGGAAGACCACTACACGAAACACTTCCCTCGTCGTGAGGAAGTTGCTAAATTTTTGAAGGGTACCTCCCAACCTGTAGTGTTAACTGACCTTTTCCTGGTTCAACAACAACTTCTAGTTGCACAAAATCATGCCCCTCCGCAAGGGGGAAATGCACGCCATTCCTATCATGGGGATGCTTCCTCAAGCACCGCTTAGGTATTTATGCGTAAGGAGGCAATTAATTTAATGAACCGAACAAAGACTTATGACACTCTTTCAGATAATCATGCCAATGGAAAGGCTATCGATCATCCCTCCACATTCACTCCTCCATATTCCACTCGTCTTTAGAGTGAGAATCCAATTTTTGATGTAGTGTTGCACTATCCCAAGGGCACAATTAAAAAAAACAACCTTTAATCCAAGTGTCCGTGCTGCCCAAAACTATATTATTGTTGAATATTTAGCGCAAGCACCTTGTGCTATGTCAACCCTCGAAGTTATAAAGAACTATCCAAGTCAACGTAGAACCCTGTTGTCATCCATTGCAACTATGGATCTAGAGGAATCAAATCTGATTATGTTTAATTTGGACTATTTTAAGGAGAGGATCTCACACTACCTAACATTCCAAATTCAAATTTTGGTTGGTGGAAAGAACATCCATTGCATTGTTTTGGATGAAGGAGCTTCCACCTGTGTCATGTCTTTGTCTTGTTGGAGATCCATTGGTTCTCCTAAACTTAACTAGTTTCCTACCACCCTTAAAGCATTTGATGGACGTGGCTTCCAATCTCACAAACTATTGCAGTCTTTTGCTGTGACATTGAAGGGTAAAACCATTTCAGTCAATATTGAAGTGGTTGACGCGTCCCTGGACTACAAGTTGTTACTTGGTCATAGTTGGTTATATGCGATGACTGTCGTCACATATTCATTGTTTCATATTTTACAATTTCCCCATTAAGGGAAAATTGTCACTGTTGACCAACTTGACTATTGCACTCCAGATATACAAAATTATCCAACGAATAATGTCCCTTTTCTAGGTTCCAGTATTGGGTACGAGAGTGTAGGAGTAGGTCTCCTTAAGGATTCCTCGCTCATGGGGATTTTTCCTTTTCCTCCTCCCGACATCTCGTAAGTTGCCACGTTAAATATGATTTCGACTTAGGTGCAACAATCCCTAGAATCACTTGATCCTTTGGTAGTACATGGTATTAATGAGCATAGTTCTTTTCCTGTTTCAAGATCATTAAAAAATGAAATAGAAACTTACGATCATATTTCATTGTCTCTGTCAAGCTCGTTAAAAATAAAACAGACTCCCCCCCATTTGAATCGAGTCTTCCTATGGATCGAATACTTGAACCTTCTTTTCCTCCGCCTCGTGAAAATATTCCTATTAGTAGCCATATGCCTAAACGAAGAAAGAAAAAGAGTCGACGGAGGAAACAACGCTTGGGGCGAAAGTATCCAACCTATGGACATCATGTTGGAGTGAAGCCACTATCTTGTACCACCCAGGATGGGGGTAAAATACCTCTAGAGAGACACGCTGCTAGGAGTTATCCTCTCTTTGGGATCATTCCCATCGTAATGTAGTAATATTTTTTAGAATGAGATTAGTCTGTTCTTTCTCGTGCTCGTAAATACATGAGAATAGGTTACCAAGATTAGTCTTTGTTGTTTCTCGTGCTCGTTAATACATGAGAATAGTTTACCGAGTATACTCTTATCTCTTTTTTAGACTCATAAAATCTATACGAAAAAGGAATTCTTTGGAGTTTCCTTTAAACTCTTTTAAGACTCCCTAAACATTAAAGGATTGCCGAGTGAGCTTATTTCCTTTCACACTCATTAAAAGGTTTGAAAGGGAGTCTTTCGAGTGGTAGTTTACCCCCTTTTCAACCTTGTTACCCCCAACCAAGGGGTAACTAAGGGGATTATGTCTCGAGGCCCACATGTTGTAGACATGGAGTGACAAGAGCCAAATGGATAGAGCATAGCACTAGAGGGTCCCTTCTTTTCATTGATGCTCCTACACATTGCCAACAGTAGCATCCACCACAGGTCTGACCTAGTTCCTACAAGGAAATGGGTCTTGCTCTATGAGGTAATGATTCCGAGTATCATGGTACATATCACTCTAATATTTCAAGCATTTGAACATGTTGCAAATGATCTTTCTTTATTTCACATTTGCTTGGAATTTATGATCTTTTCCTTATTTAAACCTAAGAGGGGTGTCAATGTGTCCTAGTAAGTTGGTTTCCCTCAGGAATAGGTTGCTACTGGGTGGTTCCTTGAAAATTCATCGTCCATTCCCTACCATACTTGTCACTTTCCATACCCTTTTCCCTCCGTCTCCCCAACCTTTTGGGATCGTCAGATGTATTGACCCAAGAATGGATTGTACCTTACCTCGTGGGAAGAAGGGGATGAAAGCCCAAAGGGTATAAGTAGCTAGAAAAAGATAAAATACAATCATAAAACCTTTGAGATGCTTTGCCTAGGGATCCCCGAGAAATAAATGAAACACTTATATGTAAGAATAGGGAACCCATAAAATGAATGATAATGAATACTCAAGGTGTTAGTTGGGGGATAGGAGGTCTCATCACGAGCCGAACTATCATGACCATAAGTATTTAGTGGTATGAAAATACCATCATCTGGTCACCAAGCCAGGGTAATGGATCTTAGTTACATGATTGAGGGAAAGGGGGCCTCACCATGAGCCAACCTTCTCATTTCTGCAAGGTACTAGTGAAAGACATTGTCGTATTTGGACACCATGCCAGTACAATGGCCTCTAACTAGTTCCTTGAAACATAAAAGAAACAATGAAAGAAAGAGGAATGGAAAATGAATGGGCTTGGAAAAGTTTCATTAAAGACAAGGTGCAACTCACCCTCTACAAAGGCACCCATAGGTAAGATAATACAAACCCTTGTATGTCATGAACCCCATTCTCAAAAGTTTACCCCACACCATCTCACATACACACATGACTGGGATAGGCTACACTTAGGAAACACCCTAGACTTGGGATTTATTGACCCAATAGGGAATCCTGACACCCTTCCCAAACCTAAATTTGGCAAGTTGTATAATGTCCTTGAGCATTTGTTTGGTTTGGGGGGGGGTTGATACACACGTTCAAGTGATTTGATTATTAGATGTTATTTACTTGCTATGATACTTGTGACTCATGGACCCTTGGAGGGAGTATCTGTTTTCCTTTGCAGGACCTTACCCGGTGGGAAAGTATTCATGAGGAGATGATCGATTTAGACCTTCATGAGGGCTTGAAGCCCACATATGGATGCAGAGACCCCATGCTTGGGGCAAGACAATGATGAACAAATTGCACGATGAAGGAAGAGGTCGCTTCCTTTGGAGGCACTTTAGTAGGCTTGGATAAAGGGTTACCAACTCCTCCCACTTTGATGTTATCCCTTAGAGGCCTTAGATGTCACCATAGTATCCCTAGACGTCACCCAGGGCTAGGGTTTAATATTTCAAGGACATTGATGAGGTTTTGGCACATGTGAGAATAACTTACGACCTTTGGAGGCCTAGAACTACATCTTACTTGCCCAACATCCCACCTATGGGGCTCAATGTCACCCTAGAGGAGCATGACATCATCCTTAGGAGGATTTTTAATGTAATTTTGTGTAAATTTAATTTTTGAAGTAAATTTCTAGGGTCAACCCTGATTTTTTGACTTAAAGTAATTAAAGGTCACATTTTTGTATAAATAAACAAAAAGTGACATTCATTTTTATCAGAACTCTCACTTGGAGTGAAGAGGACTGAAATTTGCACCCTATTTGGGAGTAATTTGCTGAAATAAGGAAGGCGCACTTGTCTTGGAGACTATTTTTGAAACTTGGATCAAATTTGGTGAAGTGTTATGGAAATATAGTGTTTATTGGCATGATTATTCTTGGTGAAAGTAAGCAAATTTTCTTTTTCATTTCATTGGAATGGTTATGGTATTGTTTACTTTCTCATGATAAATATTATTAAATTGCATGCTAGGTAAACCCTAGAAGTAATGAACTTAAGGTGCTACTTCTTTGCTTTTCATTTGCTAAGCTTTGCTAAATTGGTTTTAATTGTCAATCCTTTAAAGCCCTAAAGTGCTAGAACTTTAGAGGCATTGATTAATTACTGTTTCATATAAATTTAATTTTCAAGGAAGTCTAAGAAGAAGGAGGCACTAGGGCCTAGAAGAGCCTACACCCTAGTTAGCTCCCTTCTCAAAGCTTGGATCCTAGGAAAACTTAAGGTGCTACTCTTCCTAGGTCTATTCTTTCTTAGATTATAATTATCATCATTGTTGTTAGCTCCAAGTAGAATCCACCACCTTTGACTCCATCTCCCCCTAAGGCACTAAGTCTTCACTTCTTCCTCTTTGAGAAAACACTCAAACCTAAACCTTCAACTCATACCTTTACTAACTACTACTAACACTAACCTAGTCTAGTGAAACTGACCCTATTTTGTAGTTGTTATAACCTCTGTTACAACCACCTATTAGCAACATTTTTGAACTTATTAGCTAGCTAAATCATTTTAGATTTTGCATGTGACATAATACTATCATTCAAGAATTAAAGTGTTACATTTCATTGTCATTTAAGTGCATTTTCTGAAGGATAATTTCCAATGGTCTTACATTTATCATTGCTACTGTTATAATTCTTTTCTACGACCATATTAGAGCAACAAATTTTCTGCATAATCTACATTTGTTGCTAGCTAAACACTTCAGAATTTGTTCATGACAAGCTATTATCATTCTATATACCAAATGTTATATTTTCATTGTCTTCTAAAGTATTTCTGAAGAGTATTTATTACAGTTGTTACATATTTTTCATTATTGTTGCAAACTCATTAACTGTTACACTTTATATTAGCTGGCATATATCTTATTGGTTTATTGTCTCTTGGAGCCTAAATATCATCTTGTACTTAACTGCCATATATATATTTGATGTATTGTTGTCTTGTAAAGGGCATGTATGCTTCACTTCTGCATTTGCTTCATCTCTTAAGACATAAACTCAACAATACCACTTGACTTGAGTAACTAGTGGGGGGGGGGGTAATCTTTACATCTTTGCTTCGTTTCACCAACCCTTTAGGTCACTAGGGACATCTCCCTTGGGGTATTTTTATCTTACTCCTAAATAGAAAGGGGTTTCCTATTAAGGTGATAGTGATAGGTCACCCCCTTGTTATGCCAATATTGTATCACTTGCCTTGGGATTTGGGCAAGAACAAATTGCGCGATAACAAGCCTCATAAGACTAACTATGAAAAATGTATACTCTAGTCAATCATGACTAGAAGAGTTCTCTATTGTATCGTTCTCCCTTGTATCGTTTTACACTTTTTTCGTGCTTGGGAGAATAAATTTATGAAAATGTCACCCATGGAGTCGTCTTTAAGTTCTTTTCAGACCCTCTAAACATGAAAAACCACCAAGTTTACTTTCTTTGGGTCGTAAAATTATGCATTGAAGGACCTATATGGGACCAAACTGCATGACCCATACATGACTGGACCCCTCCTTCTTCAAGTTTGTTAAACATATGTCGAGGGACTCATCGAAGATGAGCTATACCTAGATTCTATTTTTTTTTTTATGACCAGCGGAATCAACAACTGGGTTGGTCTCGTACTCGCATGACACAGGGTGGATTTAGACCGCTACCACTATAACCTCCAAGTTCCATACGTATTCCCCTTTCGCATGCACTGGTAAATCGAGGGGATTTGAACTCGGAACCTCATCAAACATAACACTTCATATCACGACACTTGATAATTGAGCTTCCCCCTGGGGGATTATACCGAGCATCTGCTATCCTCCTCAAGCTCGTTAAAAAACAAAGAGGTACTCACCAATCACGGTGGGGGAAAAATTGAAAGAAGTGGGTCAAGTTTTTTGGAATCCATTATGGTTGTTAGAAAAACAGGATCACAGATCAATAAAATAAAACAAATGCAGAAATAAAACACAAAATATACACAATACAATAGAGAAACATATATACGTTGTTCACCCAGTGTGGGTTACGTCCACTAGAGAAATTTCTAGGTCCTTGCTTTATTATTATCCAACAAATGAAGGGATACCACCTACAACACACCTACTGTAACTTCCTCTTCTTTCTCTCACAGCCTCCTCACTCAGAATACAATATTCACCATGATACATAACCGCAATACATTTCCCTCTTAAAAGAGGGTTTCCTTCTAGGGAAAAAAACCCTAACATAACTTCTACCATCATATTTGTGACCTTATAATGAACTGTCCAGATTTACAATGAAATTACAATATACATTTACAAGGCAATTTTTCCTTTGAGGGCTTCGTCCTCGAACTCCCATCGGGGAACGTTGTCCCCCGAACCCCCTGCTGGGGGCCCGCTTTCCCCAGACCCTGCAGAGGGGGTAACCCCTCTCCACACTCCCCCACATGGAGGAGTGTACATTCTTCCGGGGTGTAAAGTCTTCATGGGGTATAAACATGACTGAAAACAAAGACCTCTGAATCAGGAAGATAATCAAGCTCCACAACCAACAATGGAAGCTATTGTTTTCTCCCTTGACCATGGAAACTGTTTGAGTCTCGTCTTATAGTTGGGTAATCTGCTTGTCTATGAGTCATACCAATTCCATCTGTTGTTACAATTTTTCGTTCCAGTCGAAGAGTGCTCTTATTTTCATCACATTATGTTCTTGGTATGCATTGATTCAATGTTACCAAGTCATCTTTCATGCCTCACAATGTTCAAGGGAAGTTTCATTCCAAACCAACCACCTGCAGTATTACCTGTTTCGATTCCTGTGTCAGTCCATACTCATTTAATACACCATCTTACACCACTTTCCTATGTCTTTTTCATGTTGATGATGAGGGATACATCATGGCCCTCCTTCAATGATTCTGTTCCTTTCGACTTCAACACATCATCTGAGAATTAGAGTTATAAACAAATTAGTACCTTGGAACTTGGATGCCTCAATGACATGCCTCCTCACTTATGATAGTATTTTTACACCATTAAACTCTGATCGGATGATTCCACTAGTGTTCGACCTCAACTCATTTATTCACATTCACTAGAATGTACTAAAGGTGTTGAAAAGTCAACAAGAAACATGTGTCTAATTTATTTTTCCCTTAATTAAATTAGACAATAAATATTAATCTATTATTTCATTCATAATTGAGTGAGTTGGATTTGTAACAGAATCATAAGTGTAGTTAAGTGAGTTANTAAGATCAATTGTACTAGTTGTAACTAAACATGCACTAGTGAGAGTTCAGTTAATCAATGAACTCACATGCAACTGAAGATTCACCACGGTTAACTACATGCATGTCAAATCCAGTGGAGACCCAGTTGAGATAACATGTGAAAGGGACAATTTGGCTATTAGTTGTGACTTGATCACACATGCAGTGGATATGCTTATGAGCATGTGCAAACTAGGTAATTTATGAATGATTCGATCATTGTGAGAATTCGAATTGCAGAGATTGTGCAGAGGAGGCAAGCTATCTGGACACAGGAATTGGCACATGTATTTGTTGATTTGTGTATGACAGTGACGATTGTATTGTACTGAGAGATCTTGGATTAGATTTTTGTATGAGATTGTTTCATAATTCATGATATACATAATATATGATAGTGGGGTTTTTATCTTTACGCTTTCTCGGTAAAACTTATGTGTTATGTGTTCTTGATATTTCACTTTGTGATTGTGGTTGTGATCGTGGTGTAATTTTCCACAAGAATAATAGTAGAAGCGATTCTGTATTTAATAGTGGCGTAATTGTTAGATCAGGAGAATCGCAGGAAATACTTAATTTGTATTGAAATTTCTACAAAAGGTACCTCGAGATTCATTGTCATCATTGGTGATTTCCCTTGCACTTGTTAACAATATACCTCAATGAATGGTAATCAAGTGGTTTATACCATGTTCAACATCAATTCATCTATTCACATGGATATAATCGTACCATCTCGGGATAGAAACGAATACCTTGGGTTCAACGCTCACTCTATTATGTGCTTTTCCCAGGATGCGATGGAGATCATTTGAACATGTAAAATATTCCAGTATCATCTCCATGCTGGAAATATTATTGATAAATATACTGTCACATAGATCCACATTGTATTGATCCGTGGCTATGTTTTTTCTTCACATAGCTCCACTGTGTATTTTCCATGGCTACGATCAGTTCATGTCATGGAGGTATGGATCGACATTATATATCTAGTGGCCACATCTTTATTCAGTATTCTCATGGATCTGTAGTGTATTGGTCGGCGACCATGCTTCGAGTCAACTCGTATTCCAAGCATAGGTATGTCTTCCTCAGGAATGAAAACATATATTTATACTATTTGATGGTTATTTGCAACTTCTAACAGGTTCTCCTACTCCAACACCCTTGCATTGAAGAATTTGTAAAGTGTTTTGGCCATCAATTTCTCTTATGACCTCACACTTTAGGGGGCATATGTTACACACCAAAATTTCACACCTAAGTGTCACAAGTATCGTAAAGTGTCATATGCACCTTACTAAGTGTCACATGCACTTTAATAAGTGTCACAACACCTTGACACCATGAAAGAACATTTGTCACAATCCCTAGTCACTGGGGAGGAGAAATATATCATATGAAGTTCAAAATACTATGTGCACATGAATTATTCATTATTATTCATAAAAAGGAAATTAATTTAGTGTGAGAATCCACCTCACATTTAGTATCCCAATTTCAAGGAGAAGTTGAGAATCTCATGGATGGTTGAGAGATTTTATCAAACCAATATCCTAATTTGATGTATTTTGAGAGATATTTCCTCCTTAAAATCCTTGAGAGATATTTTCTCCCTAAAATCCTTGAGAGATATTTTCTCCCTAAAATCCTTGAGAGATATTTTCTCCCTAAAAATCTTGGAGATCACAATTTAGTAAATCTAGTGAGCGATGTTCTCCATGGTGGTTAAGCCTCCAATTCCTATATAATGAGGGAATTCCAAGGTGAAAGGAGGAATATTTTAGGTGTCAAACCTTTGATTATGGGAGAAAAAGTATCAACATTTTTTATCTCAAGATTTTCATGCAAGGGCTAGACGAGGAGAGCTTAGAGAAGATTACAACGCAATCAACTTGATTTGTAAGTGCCTTCTTTTGGATTTCCATTAATATTAACTTGGCCTATTACTTTCATTGTGATTGTTCATTGTAATGTCTATGCTTAAGTAAAATAGGGTATAGATAGATCTGTTTTATCTAATCACATAGAGTAGGAGAAATGATTTCTTTGTTGTTCATTGGAGGTCTCAACTCGCGCTAAGGAGCTTGGAGATCAAGCCTCAAGCTTGGAGCAACGAGGACAAACATTGAAAACAGATATGTCACATTATTTATCTTTCTCATTTCAATTGGTTATGAACTATATCTATGAGGAAAGTAGCAACCATTTATTTACTTCTGTCTTTGGACCAAAGAAGGGGTCTTGGTCCAAAGGGGAGCTTAACCTGTCTGCATGGTAAGGTTTCTCATAACAATAACATATCTCATATTCAACATAATTCAGTTTTTGAACAACAAAATATTCACATCAGTCAAGTAGGTGGACTAGATAGATTGATAGTTTGAGTAGGTTTCCATATTTCCAAATCAAGTTGACGCTCTGGCATAGATATAGGGTCCATATCCGATCTGACAATTCACATGGGTTTTTGAATAGTTTCTTGGCGATTCAATCCATTGAAAAGGAAAGTTATCCAATTTGGGCAGTTCATAATGCCATGAGTACAAATTCAATTATACCACCCCATTCCCCAACACGCATCTTCAGTGTGACGGATCTGGAATATCGATCTCCTCATGAGTAAAAAATCATCGCCACTTTCTCCTTGTTCTCCTAGAAAATCTCCTTTGAATATGTCTTCCTCCCCTTCATCATATTTCCCACCCTCTCCCCTCTCTATATATCAACCTTGTGATTCTCTTGCTGGAGTAATTCTCCACACACAATTCCATCACACCTTCATCCGCGACTTCCTTCATCATTTCATTAGTATTTTCTCCACCTCCCTTGCCTTTCTCTAGATTTCCTGGATCCCCTGTCATGGTGTGGACTAATAGAATGCCAAGATTATGTTATTTACAGTTTGATTGAGCAACTCTAGTGTCTGCCCTTCATTTTTCACTTAGGATGTCAGTATGTCGCCAACTAATTGACCGCGGTGCCTCCTCTTTCTTTCCTAGAAAGAATCATCTCAGTACACCATAGTTCTCTAAACTGTGTTTCGTACTCATGATTGTTCACCAACTTTCTCAACATGTAGCTGCGTGAACATCCACCATGCATCATCCCCTTTGATGAGAGGAAGGGACCCTACTCAATGGATCTCCAAGCTCCCTCCTCCCACCCATCAACATGGATCGAGCCTCTGTAGCAACGAGCCTAGGGTCAATGCCTATTATCAATTATCATGGTCTCCAGAACTTGCAGTAGTTGGCTCAAGGACAAGCCAAATAATAGTGTTGGGGGCCTGTTGGCACCCAAATTTTTGGTTTCAGTTTTTCACACATGCACAAACAGAGTTGTGCATGCTCATTCCATAGTTTTATGCATGCCTAAGGAAATGCACGAGGAATGACAAAGAGTGCATGATAGACTGAGTTTTGATAGTGCCCAACATGCATAAAATATTATTGAATGCACGCCGGTCCCAGTTTTGATGCACACCAAAAATCAAGAAGGAACACACTAGAATAAAGAAAAGAATCATCGAGAAATCCTCTCAAATGATTACTGCTAGAAACATAAGGGATCATGGAGCTGAAAAAAGATGAGCTGGCAGGGCGGTTAAGATCGCCCCGATTCCTTAAGGTTACATGGACTGCAGGAAGATGCCTAAAGCATGTAAGGCAGTTTTGTTAGTGGAGTGAGTGGTGCAGAGAAGAAAGAGACATCACTCCTGAGCAGAGAAAGCTATAAAAGGAAGCAATGATATCATACATGAAGTTAGCTAGATATTGAGGAGAAGCGATTCATTGAGTCCTTAGCATTGATCTCGCTATGAGCCTATTGTAATATTGTAATACTTTTGAATATACTTTTGTGTATGTTATATGTTTGAGTTTTGAGACAAGGCACATTGTGCAGTGTGTTGAAATTATGAGGATTTATATAGAGAAGATATGAAGTTCTATGGCTGTCATATAATTTTTTTTTGCGTAATGTATACCTTTGTTGTGATGGAATGGCTCTAGTAATAAATATGCGATAGTTCTTATCCAATCTATGTTTACCATGTATGAGTTGAATAGATGTGTGTAGTTGATCCAGATTATTTTCGGAACGAAATGAAAGAAGATATATTACAATGAAATACACATAAATATTGCTATAAATAGAGAAATACAACAATACATGATTTGTATTAATGAAATAAATGTACAAAGACTATAAAAATATAGAGTGCAAGACTCACTAGAATGGTGGCAACTTTATCTATGAGAAGATGGTTAAAATGAGGCTCTGAAGGCCTTTTTACAATAAACATGAATGAAAAACCCTAGACATCCAAAAACCTAACCCTAGGAGATGAAATGCCAAAATTCATGTGGGCCCTGTTGGGGTAAGTTAGTACATCAACTACCCGAGGTCGTAACTTTTTCATATGATCTCTGTTTTAGGCGTGTGATAGGCCGTTGGAAAATAATTTTCGAGAACTACACCGTGTGTTGTCAAACTTTTACTTTGTTAATAGTTTGATTGTGGCAAGCCCAAAACATGCTGTTTAGGGCCTCAAAACGACCCCAAAAGTACAAAAATATGTACTGAGATGAAAAATGCCAAAACAAGCCAGTTGGACTAGATGGGAGGCCACCAATATCCACCTGGATGTTGTGTAGGGATTCAAGACAACCTCTGAAGTGCATAACCCATAATTACAAAGAAATGTCCCCATTACAGAGAAATGTGTTGAACCGAAAACTGTCAAGATGAGCTAGTTGGAATTTGGAACAGGTGGGTGGCCACCAATATCCACCTAGATTGGTAGTGTTTTACTTCTTAGTCCTAATAATATGCTAGATACGAGCTGCATGGATGCCAATCTCGTGGACTCTTCGTGTGTTTATCCTTCATCCATGTCACAAGACCTTAGGGTCTGTGATCCTCTCTACATCTCGGGTGAGACCTTCCTCGACCTTGACTGAGGATCAATATGCTAGTGCTCTATAGTTTTTGTTGGAAAACTCTAGATGAACCCTAGGTCTAAACTCCCCAGCATTAAGAAGGACATGCGCAAGCGTGGATAAAAATTCCCAACACTCGTCTCATGTATTACACATGGTAGAATGGTGGCATTAGTTGGTGAAACCATCCATACAATTAAGATGATGTTTTGGTGTCATCATCTATATGTTTTACTTCCCCTACTGGGTATGGTCATACCCATGTGCATAAATCATGCACTACTTGGAGCCCAAATAAAAGAGATTTACCCTTCTCCAAAGTTCATATTTCGATTAGAGATTGCAAATACTTTATAAAATAGAAGTATATATAATATCCTATTTTAAATGGATTAAAATTTTGACCTCTTAAGTTGTATTTGAGTCTTAMGTTAAGGGTATAAATATGAAATCTATGTCATCTATTGCAAAGGATTTAAACACCAATTTGTAACCATTGGAGCATTTTTTATCTAGAACATTTCATATCTTTTGGAAATAGGGTTTTGGGTCCTTTGAAATCTTTTTCACTATTGTTTATCTAATGATTCATATATTTTGCAAATATGTCTTTGGGATTTTTTTGTTTTCCTTTGGATTCTTATTCACCATAATTACACTATAGCTCCTTAGGAAATCATAAATTCATTCACCACCTTTACGTATTTCATATTATATGATATAGTTTGTATCTAAGTGTGTATTAGATCTTATTTACCTCCTCCTAGCCTTATCTACTTATTAGATTTCAATATGAGATAAAAGTTAGCACATGAGGTTGTTACACTCATTGTACTATATTTTTGAATCATTGTTGTGAATATGAAGTGTGTTGAGGCTAGTTTGCATTTTCTGCCATTTATTGTGCTCTTCTTTGTGTGTATATGATAACTGATCTAGAATGAATCATTATATAATTTGTCATCTATTTTGGTTCTTTTTGGACAAAAACATTGGAGCTATTGGCTTGTAGGGCCCATTTTAGGAATAGGTCTTCTTATCACAAAATCTAACAACCTTGTGAAAATCCTTTAACAAGGGCTAAGACAAGTGTAGCATGTAAGTGTTACCAATGTCACCTTATCAATCACTTCCCTCGTTCTAGTGAAGGATGAAATCCAACCCAAGGGAGGCTTCCCTGGCAACCTCAAGGAATCCTATATCAAGATGGGATCAATTCTATGACCTCCTATACTGGTTACTCAAAAATACCACCACTAGATCAAATGGTTTCAAGGTAAGTACAAGGTGATTTAATAAATCAATATCCATATCTATGTGTGTATGATATTTAAGATAATTAATGATGTTCAACAAGTACAAATAGGTCAAAGAGATTTCCCGAACACTACATATCAAGAAAGGATATGACTATTGAAAAAATCGTGTAAAAGATAAAAAAACTTCAACAATATATCAAGTTATGACAACAACAATAAATCAACCCTCTAAATAAATAAACATGAAATAAACTAGGGATGAACATCATAAGTTAAACTAGGGTTTAATAAACAATCACTTGCTGAAATGTAAATGGAAAGAATACACCAACCTTAATTGAGGATGGCATCAAGCCCCGGAGGGAAGAAAATTAAATTAACAATGCAATACATGATGTCAATATGTATCTCAATCTAAAATATGCTGATAAAACCCTAGACATCAAGCTCATTAATGGCTGTAAACCAAAGTAAATTGCCACTAACCCTAATCTAACCCTAGAGCAACAAGAAAAAAGTGAATTTTAGGGTTTGAAACCTACTACAAGGGAGAAAGGCTAGTGTCATTTATTCCTCTTGGACAAATGGGGTCAAATTATGAACTTTCTTGGGAGACAAAGGTAAAGCTTTGTGTAAAACCCTAAGGTAGTCCACTAAAAACCTTAGGTATTTAACCAATAAAATGACAACTAGGGTAGTCCACTACAAACTCTAGAAATCCTTTTATGCCTTTTTGCAAGCTTAAAGATGGACCTTGGATAAAATCCTACGGTAGTCCACTACAAGTGCTAGAAATATATTCTATACGGAAATTAATCAAGGTGGTTATTGGTGGTCGCTCACCTCTTCTACCGACTCCACAGTTCTCTATCTTCTTGGCAGTTTTTCTTCAATTTTTCAGGTCCCAAACTTCTAGGGTCGTTTTGAGGCACTAAATGATGTTTTTTGGACATTCAGAGGGATAGGGGTTGCAATGGAATTCTCTGGTCCCAACCAAAATTTTTAATCCTTGGGAAATTCTTTCCAACAAGTCATTGTGCGCCCCAAAAGGAGATTGTATACAAAAGTTGCACCACTAAGAAGTTGACATATGAACTAACCATTTCAGGGCCCACAATACTTTTGGTGTTTCATCATCCAGGGTTAGGGTTTCTTCCTCTTTGTATTTTAGGCTTCATGATAAAAGGCCCTTTTCATCCTATTTGTAATCATATTTTTGCGAATGAGCATAATCAACATCTCTTTCTATTCAGAGATAAGCTACCACCATTCTAGCTAGTTTGTGTTCCACAATATTCTACTATTTTATTCATTAATAGAATTTGGATTTCACTGTATTGTTGTACTCTCTAGTATATTTTTGTGTGTTTTCCATTTCGTTCTCAATATAATCTAGATAAAAATTACCTAGGGTAGTCCAATACAAACCCTATAAATTTTTCCTATGTCATTTAACAAGATTTAAACAAATGAAATCAAGGGAAGGTAGTCCACTACAAACCTTTCTAGGTTTTCAAGATAAGATTATTCAAGAGAAATAAAACGTAACATGCATTTTTACCACTTTGATAAACACATTTACACTTAATACATTCAATAAATAAACCAACAAATATTTACAAGGAGCACTTACTAGGTAAATCAATGATCATCTGTGAAACCCTAACTATGAAAATCATCCATCAAAACTTGAAAATAATCCAAAGATCATATCCCAAAGAAGGTGCATAAATAATCCATAGAAAAAGAGAAGTAAATAAGAGACAAGTATTTGTAATCCTCCACACGTTGATATGATTTACAAATAAGGGAACAATTCCTCTACTTATATGAGGAAACCAAGCACATCACCTCACTAAGAATCCCCTAAAACATAAAAAAACATGATACAAGGTGGATAGTTATAGCTTGATCCCAAAAAATACCTCCAAGATAAAGATACAATGCTAAAATATGAAAACGTCCTCTAAAATCCCCACACGTGTGAGTGTAGAAGGCTCAAGAAAGGTGAAATCATCTCCAAATGGGGTACAAAGGCTCCAAAAGTGATGTCTCTCCCCAAAAGGTGAAAAGTATCATCAAAAATCATGCCTCCTCATCAATAAGTTCACATCTCCTTATCAACAAAGTGCCAACTCATCAACCAATGCGCTAAGTTGGCTCAAGCAAGTGTCAAATCACCCTCAAGTGTGACGTCTCATCACATGCGCAACATCCAAGGTGAAAATCATAAACTCATGAAGGAGAAGGGATTCATAACCTATCCAAAGAGGTTTCCCATCATCATCAAAGGCCACATCATCTATCCAAGTGCCAATGTCCCCAAGGGATATATGACGTTAAGGGTTCTAGGTGACATGTTGGGTTCTATTTGTAATACCCTTTCTCAAAAGTGAAACGTCCCAGGTCTAAGAGGTGGTGGAGGATGCCAAGAGGCATGGGGAGTCATTACAAAGTCAAATTCTCATAATCAAGGCTCCATCATCCTCCATGAAGTGTAGGGGAAAAATCACCAATGTATTGCAAATGACTATCTCAAGGGGTGCCTCATCATCAAGAAAGGGCTCAAAAAATTAAGCGAAACCAACCATCATGGATACACGAGTCATTAGAATCATAAAAGGTGAGTCACAATTTAATGAAAAATCCACGTAAGTAATTCACATTAGGTATCTTCTTCAAACTTCACACCAACTTATGTATTTATGGAGTTTTCCAAGTTTAAGTATGGAAGGACCATCATACAACCCTATTAGGTGTGATGGTACCCAAGACGAAGAGTATTTTCCAAGAAACCAATCAAAGAGTAAGTGTGAATGAGTGGTATTACATGTGGTTTACTTCTTGGTCATGGTGTCATTGACATGCAAGGCCACGTGTTATGTTCATCTCCATGAGTGCCTTTGTAGAGGGAGCGCTTGGTGCATTGAGTTACCCTTTCCTTGACACTATATTTCCACCCATTTCTTGCCTTTTGGTATTCATGAATTTCTTTGCAAACCCATTTTTGGGTTTATGCATTTATTACATTGGGATTCAATTAATTCCTTTTCTTTTGATATGCCTTCAATGCATTAGGACTTGAGGTGATGGCCTCATAGTGAGAGGGTAGATCTAAAGCTAACTTGGCTTTTGATTTATCATTCATATCCCTTTATTTGTTTTGCATTTTGAATTTATAACACACTCTTTCCATTATTTATTACAACTGCATCAACCTCAAGCACTCAAGCCCCTTTTTCTCATAGGATAATGAAGTACATACCTTTTTGGGATACATGTAACAACCATTCCAAACATATAGGACAACGGGGGGAATATAGATTGAAAGTGTTAAATATAGAAAAGGTACATGCACGCTACCCCTATCAAGGCCTCCCAACAGTACCCCTTTTCCCCAAAAGTGAAAATAATTGATGAGAGTACATATGATGGCCACCAAGGTTAAATAAGGAAAAACACATAACTTCCAAGCATCATGATTCATTATTTTAATTCAACCCATGCTCCTTACCTAAATTCCGAATACACTAAATTTAACACTCTGTATTAAACAATAGCTAATGTACCTCATGTGTGTTGGGCCAACATCATCATATGAGCCTACTAATCAAGTGAATGAGATGGGAAGTGATGAGGAAGAGGCATCTCAGGGGCCACTGTCTATGGAGAATGATGGTCATCAACTCTAGGACCAATATCTACAATGTGGATCATGAAGAATGATCTCCTCTTGTTGCCCATATGTGAGAAGGGTGTAACATCTAGATACAACATGGGGACATGTGCTCACCATAGAGTGCATGTGAACCTCAACATCTCTAGTACTCCAAGACTTGCAATCCTGTATCACTCTAAAAATTTCCTGCTACATTCTAACATAAAACCATCAGTAACAAAAGGGTAGAGGGATATGATCCACCCCAATATACAAAAAGCAATAAAAAATAAATGTGAGAAAAATATTTTCATTTTCATGAATATATAATTTTATCATAACATGTATAAGCTAAGCTATCACGAATGCATACAATCAATCAGTAAATAAATTCAGTAAAAGAGAGTAGAATCAATATTGAAGCACACAACATGACCTAACACTATCCTACTCTAAACTAAAGAAACCATATTCTTTCTGCATAGTATAGTTTGATAAGGGATATGTTAATAGGTAATGGTAACCTCCTTCCCTTAGGCATGGTTAAATAAAAGGAATTAGTTCCAGACTTCTTCTCAATCTTGTAAGGTACAAGCCATAAACTATAAAACTTCTTATGCATACCTGGATTCTCTTTCCTCTTGTTCCACATAACTACAAGGTCCCCATCTTGAAAGTACCTTTGTCTTGATTTATGATCAATTGTTCCTTTAATTTTGTATTGATTCCTTTCCATTTGATCAAAATCATGTCTCCTGGACTCATCTAACTCTATGGGATGATCAAATATTCCTTGCAACACCTTCTTATCAGTTGTAAATTGTTGTGCAAAATGAAGGGAAAGAATTTGGAGGTTAATAGGTAACTTTGCTTCCAATATATATACTGACTCAAATGGGGTTTTTCCTATGGAAGTATTGTTCATGGTACGATCTTCCCATAATTCATAGTTAATATTACTATCCCAAACTTTCTTATTCTCACCCACAATCTTCTTGACAATATTCATTAGATTCTTGTTGCTAGATTTTGCTAGTTTGTTTTTTTGGGGATGGTAATTAGATGAATGAGATAAAATGATCTATTACTTGAAACATAAATTTTCTAATACCAAAAAGATAAAGTATTTTTCATTATCAATAGTGATCTTGGAAGGGGCACCAAACTTTGTGATTATTCTATCTTTAAGGAAACTCATTACGACCTCCTCGATTTCCTTTTTCGTTGGTATGGATTCTACCCACCTAGTGAAATAGTTTGTAGCATACAAGACCCAATGATATCCATTTCTAGATTTATCATTAAATTCACCAATATAGTCCAAACCCCATTGTTGAAAAGGTTCCTCAACAATGACTGGTTTCGAAGGAAAAGTAGGAGATCGTTGTTTTCCTGAGAAGAATTGACAAGGTTGACAAGACCTAACATAACAATGAGTATCAATGGACATTGTAGGACAATAGTAACCTACTCTCAATATCTTATGTGCAATGGTATGGGAAGCGAAGTTACCACCCCGATATCCTGAATGAAGTTCCTTAATCAACTTTTCCACGTCATCTTTACTAACACATCTAAGGATTAATCAATCAGGGTTCTTCCATTCAAGACCATCTTGGGTTAAACAATACTTCATAGATTTTAATCTCAATTTTATTTTGTTATGGTCCACTAAGTGATTAGGACATGAGAGATTCTTTAGGTAATACAAATTATCATAGTACCACTCATCATGTTCTAATCCACTTAAGACAACATTTTCTTGGTCATTTTCACCCATTCTTATGGCCTCTTCATTTTTTTCAATCAACATATTAGATAAACCTTGTCCCTTAATGATCTTAGTAGGTTTGCTATCGAGGTCATATTCTTGAATCTTTGATACCCACTTTCCTCTAGTTCCAAGGAGATCTTGTTGGGTCAAGACATTTTTAACAACAAAATATGGCACATAAGCTTTAATATTGTTATATCCAACATAGCTTCTAAATCACTTCAATTATTTTACAAGGGCATAATATTGTCTCGGTAATCATATATGTTAATTTAGTATCCCTAAGGGTCTTTCTCATGAACAAAATCATTTTTTTTTAATCGTCTCTATTTTTCTACATGAGTACCCCAACAATAGTATCCTTAGAAGCAAAATATAAAAGTATAAATTCTCAAGAATAGCCAGGGCTAACAAGGACTAATGCCATTGTAATTGCTTCCTTGAAATATTCAAATGATTTCATACTACTATCATCCCATTTGAACACGACATCTTTCTTTAATAAGGAATTAATTAGTTTAACTATCTCGACA
>SNQJ01S0031813.1:90572-111344 GCA_010110895.2 Picea sitchensis
CCCAAAAGAAGTACGATGATCAAGCCTTCACAACAAGATTCAAGAACTTCAGGAACAAAAGGAAGTTTGGTTCAAGAAGGAAGCCAAATCAAGAGAAAGACATTTCAAAATTACAATGCTTCAATTGTCAAAAGTATGGTCACTACAAGAATCAATGTCCCGAACTAAAGAAAAGGAAAGAGAAACACGAAGCATCGATTGCCGAAGAAAAGGAACCTACAAAAAAGACTAAGTGGGATGGAAGAGACTTCTTCTTCTAAAAAGGTAACAACACTCTTCTTATTTCCTGTACATATCTTGTTTGCATTGTCTCTGTACATATCTTGTATATATATCTATTAGAAAGATAAAATGTTCCAAGAAGAACTATATCCATGGAATAACAACAAAATAAGGATTACTATACAAGAAAAGATGAAATATATCTATTACAAGATAAGCTGAAATTAGAATCAATCTTGAAGAGACTTAGAAGAAGCAAAGACAGAAAGAAGTCAACAATCGAGAAGAAATTGGAAAAAGACTTATGACGTTTTGTAGAAGACAACAATATGGAAGCGTGGACTCTATAAGGATGCAGATGGAAGTGTGGACTCTATTATACATTGCAGAAGACAATAAGGATGCAGATGGAAGCATGGGCTCTGTCAGACGGAGGGAGATGATTATATGCACTCTTACATGAAGCAAGGGTTAGGAGGGAGCTAATCCTATGATCCACTGAACATGATGATATATATATATCCTTGGTAGCAGCCATGAAAGTCAGTACGTGTTCAGTTCAACCGCAAAAGAAGACTTCTTCGAAGAGAAGCCTTAAAGTATTCCTGGTTGTCCATCCAGATCCATGATCCTATGATGAAAGGAAGAAGTGGAATCTCTAGGGAATGGAATCTATAATAAACTCCATGGACCCAAGAGCTAAATAAAATCATGAAGAATAACATGAAGATTCCAAGAAAGAAAGAGGAACCAAAACAACCAGTCATTGTATCAAAAATCACAAGATTACCAGCCTGATATGAACTCACTAAAAGCAATCAAAGCAGAAGAACTGAAAGTCATGATAAATAATAGTGTATGGAAGACTTATGAATGAAAGCATTGCGAGACCCAGAACTAGAGGTTCTCCCAGATGGAGGGAGAAGACTATGATGATTAGAACTAGAGGTTCTCCCGTGATGAGGAGAAGACTACGATGATTACTTGTTCCAAGTAACTTAATTTATCTCTACATAAGTCATTATATCATCCACAACATCCATGAGTTTGAGTTTTACATTAGATGAATGCAAAAGAATGTTCTCCAGAAATTGAACAAAGAGCTGCATGAAGAAGCAATCTCAAGACTTGAGGCATGTAAAGAGACTCTCAGATGTAGATAGAAGCATCTATAACTTGGTGGAGAACCTCCGCAACATAAGCATGGTGAAGATTTCTATAACAAAGATATCGTACCAGAATGATTACTCAGAAGATCATGATGACAAAAGAAGTGCCACATAGATATGTCTTGCCTCCAACTATGATATACTTATTGTTCAGATTCACATGAAGCCTTCACAATGTTCCGCATCAGTACATTTGAAATCAAGCATTACGTTATCCATGATGAAGTCCGTAAAGGAGAAAATGGATCTCCAATACATATCTCCACGATGAGCGTGATACAGACATTTGGTAAACCATCCAAGATGAAAGAGTTTATGCACTCAAGCTAGAGCTCGATGGAAACAACTTCCTTCTTATGGGAAAAGGAAGAAATGACTCTCCAAGTTAGAGGGAGCACTGAAACATTACTGAATATATTCATCTTTAAATTTGAAAATAGTCCATCTTGGACAAAAGCTTTCCTGTTTCGAAGTGGATTGAGACTTCTGGTGGACAATCACTTCCTATTGTGGTCAACATAGGAAGTAGTCGATTGTCGATGTATCATAGACACCCATTTCATTGTGGTTAACACAGGAGTGGTCTAGGGAAGTCTCTCTTCTTGAGGGTTACTCAAGAAGATTGACTCGCCTCGTCGGACAACGAGATTTCTATCAGGGTTAACATGAAGAATGGTCCGCTTTGGAGGTTGGATGTAGGACAATCTTTTCCTCTTGTGTCTAATCTAAGGAAATGGTCTCGACAATCATTCCTTAGGGTTTATACATTCTCTAGGGTGCACTTTGATTAGTGTAGGAGGAATGGCCCGTGGTGGGGAATGGTCCGTGCTCGCCAATCAGTGGACAAACATTCCTTAGGTTATACATTCTCTCCAGTGGTGCACTTTGATTAGTGTAGAGAATGACCTGTGGTGGGGAATGGTCCGTGACGCATTACTTAGGGTTTATACATTCTCTCGTGGGTGCAATTTGATTAGTGTAGAGGAATGGCCCAGGGTGAGGAATGGTCCGCACTGCATTCCTTAGGGTTTATACATTCTATCCAGTGCACTTTGATTAGTGTAGAAGAATGGCCTGCAGAGGAATGGTCCATGCTTAGGAAATAAAAACAATCCTTCTTCCTTGTTTGAGAAGAATATGATAGATAGCCCATCACGATGAGGGAAGATATCTTTCAAATCTCACAAACGTGAGTGAAAGATTGGCCTGATGATTCAATTTATTTTTAACAATATTTTCTCGCGCGATGGCATCGATGATTGTTATGGAGACTACCTATCTCCAAATAGTATACCATCGGTGGTGGATATGTTCCACTATTTTGAGTGCGATATTTTCAGAGCTCATAGATGAGTGAAAGATTGGCCCAGACAAATCGAATTATATCATACATTGTTTCGTGCGTGCTGCTATCGTGACAAGTTTACATGAATACCGTATGACAATAGATGAGACCACATGGTGGATATGTTCCACTCGTCGCGAACCTTACGCCGCCGATCAAGTAATTGTGTTACTTGGTGTGGTAGTGAACCATCGGATTGTAGTTATGTACTAATATGGATAGACACAATTGTGTTCTATTTTGTTCTTATTCCTCAAGATTACCAATAGTTTATTGAAATAATCACCATCCGCATTTAATGATGAATACGATTTTATGTCGAAATTTGTCTACCACTTACTCCTCTAGATTATAAGAGGGCTCTTGTATCACTCTATGGTGAGTGACTTATCCAACATCATGTCTAATTACTCGTGATGAAGTATGGTTTCAGAGATGATGTAGCTGATGGTGATGGTGTTTCATGATCTAGTCATGAAATAGTCTAGATGACTATATTGGATGCTACCGGCAAATGGTATGTTTTGTGCTCAAGTCCATTACCTTTAATACCTCCATAGATAGGAGCCAGAAAATAATATTATGGTAGCTACTGAGGTATTTACCTCCACGCAGAACCTCGAATTTTAGAATAGAAGACTCCAAAAAGAAAGAGAAAACCCTAATGAGTTGGCTAATAACCCTAGAAGTCTTGTCGGCTCAAGAAGATAATTTATATTAGGTTATTAGCCTCCAAGAGAAGAAGTCGACCAAAAATAATATTAATATACTGAACATACACATATCCAGAAGGAGAAGTCAGCCCCAACAAATCTGGCAGAACTAGTATAAATACAGGGCACCAGTTCTCATTTGATAGTATCTCAGAATTGCAGACATCGAGTGGTGTGCACTGCAATTCCCAGTTTGGTGCGCACGTGTGGAGGAGAGCTGCAGGTGCAGCCGCTGCAGCTAGCAGTTTCAGTGTTGGCTTGAACTATCTCTTGGCTAGGGTTTGGACTATCTGATCAACTATTGTTGGTGCACTATCCTTGGAGGAAGATGTGCTACATCTTGTTTGGCTATCTAGCCTAGGGTTTGCTTCTGGAGTAATTCTCAGTCAAGGTTAAGGTGCTCGGAGGGTGGCTTCGGCCTATGGTTGGGTGACGAGGGTATCGTCAATGGTAAAATGATCACACAATCTTCTATATTCTAACACATAGAACTCTATTAGGTTGGCCGGTACCCAAGTAGAGGACTATTTCTCAAGAAACCGATCAAAGTTTAAGTGTGAGTGAGTGGTATGACATGGGGTTTACTTCACAATTATAGTGTCATTGACATGCAATGCCACACATGATTTTCATCTCCATGAGCACCTTTGTAGAGGGAGCGGGCCATGGTGCATTGAGTTACCCTTTCCTCAACACTATTTTTTTCCACCCCTATCTTTCCTTTTTATATTCATAATTCATTTGTAAGCCCCTTTTCGAGTTTATGCATTTATTACATTGGGATTCAATTAATTACTTTTCTTTTGATATGCATTAAGTGCATTAGGACTTGGGTCGATGGCCTCATAATGAGGGGGTAGAGCTCAAGATAAATTGTCTTTTGATTAATCATTCATATCACTTTATTTCTTTTTCATTTTGAATTTATAACATGCTCTTTCCATTATTTCTTACAACTGCATCAACCTTGGGAATTCAATCCCCTTCTCCTAATAGGGGAATGAAGTATAGACCTTTTTGGGATACATGTAACAATGATTCCCAAAACATAGGACAATGGGAGGGATATAGATGGAAAGTGTTAAATATGGAAAATGTACGATACATAACCTTTATCAAGGCCTTCCAATATTACCCCTCTTCCTGAAGAGTGCCAACACTTGAATAAAGTACATATGATGGCCACCAAGGTGAAATGAGGAAAAAAAAACAACTTCCAAGTATCATGATTCATTATTTGACTTCAATCCTTGATCATTACCTAAATGAAAAATACATTAAATGTAACACTTTGTATGAAACAATAGCTAATGTACCTCATGCGTGTTGGACCACCATCATCATATGAGCTTGCTGATCAAGTGAATGAGCTGATTAGTGATGAGGAAAAGGAATTTGCGGAGATGTTCTATATGGAGAATGATGGGAATCATCTCAGGGACAACTGTTTGCAATGTGGATAATGAAGAATAATATCCTCTAGTTACCCCTAGGTGAGAAGGGGGTAATATGTATCACTTTGGTGATTTTGGGTCCAAAACATTCATGAGCCTGTTGGAAGATGATAGGAGAGGTATGGAAAAAAATGTAACTTCACACTTGATGCTTTTCATTAACGTGAAATGTTTATAAATACAAATTTGAATGACGGTTGGTCTTCACCTTCCGTGTGACTCTTCATATAACCTAATACTCTTCATATGTCTCCTAAGTGATATTTACATAATTAATGCAATCACAAGGATTACATGTCCAATATTCCCCTCATTAATATGAAGGGGTTTTTGTGAGTCCAAACATCATTTTGATCTTTTCATATTTTTCTCTTCCAAGTGTTTTGGTGAAGATGTCCACAATTTTCTCATTTGTGGAACAATGTCTCAAGTGAATAGTCTTGGTATCTACATGATATTGAATCATGTGATGCTTTGTGTTGATGTTCTTAGTTTGATTATGGAATATGGGATTATTGGACAACTTGATTGGAGAAATATTGTCAACTAGAAGACAAGTATAATTCACATGTTTCTCCCAGAAATATTCAAGTATTTTCCTAAGCTACACAATCTCCTTCATTGCTTCGAAAACTGCCACAATTCTACCTCTATTGTGGAATCTGCTAGAATTGACTATTTGCATGATTTCGAGGAGACAAATGCTAATCCAAGTCTCATGAGATAGCCTAAAGTTGACATTCCTTTTTCTTTATCCCCAACAAAGTTTGAATCAAAATATCCAATCAGGTTGAAGTCATCCACCTTATAGTACTTGAGTCCAAAATCTTGAGTTCTGTTCGGGTGTTTTAGAACTCTTTTTGCAACAGACTAATGTCCTTCACAAGGTTTTTGCATGGACCTAGAAAGAATCCCAACAATAAATGAAATATCTAGTCTGGTGGTAGTAATATAGATAATACTTCCCACACATTGTTTGTACTTGGTTGCATCCTCAAATTCATTCCCTTCTTTTGATGTGATCTTCAAACTATGTTCCATCGGGGTAGAGTTAGGGTTACACTCAACCATGCTAAACTTGTTCAACAATTCTGCAATATAGTTTTTGGAGATGAATATGTACTTTGGATTTTGAATCACCTTAATGCCCAAATAGTAGTGAAGATGTCCCAATTTTTTCATATCAAATCCTTTCTTCAACTCTTTCTTTATAGATGCAATACAATTTTCATTGTTCCATGTTATCAATATATCATATACATACACTACAAGATATACCACAAATTTTCCAACTTTATTGACAAACAAAGTTTCATCATCAAGATTGAAGTTCTTGAAATTCAATTTCAGAATATGCTCAGTTCTCTTTTCATACTAGGCTTGCGGTGCTGGTTTTGGGCCATGTAAGGATTTGATGAGCTTGCATACTTTCTATTCTTGTCCCTTCACAAAAAAACCTTATGTATGAGACATTAATACATTCTATTTCAAGTCTATTCAAGAAAGAAATCTTCACATCCATTTGATGAATTTTCCATCCATTTTGATCTTCCAAGAAAAATAGAGTACATACGGTAGCCCATTTTTCTATGGGTGAAAAAGTCTCCTCATAATCAATACCTTCTTTCTGTGCAAATAATTTTTCCACAAGCCTTGCTTTGTTCTTGTCAAGCGAGCCACCTCAATTGTACTTGTTCTTGAATACCCACTTTCAACATATTGGTTTGGATTTGAATGAAGGGTCCACCAACTTCTGCATCCCATTCTTGATGAGAGAATCATATTCCTTTTGCAGAACTTCTTTCCAATAGTCATGAGAAGTAGCTTCTTCAAGTGAATTTGGTTCAAATTTAGTAGATAAATTCAAGTAACGATCATGTGAAACATCCATATCATCTATATCAATTGAATTTGAATTATCCACATCACCTCCATCTTCTCTTGAGGAACTTCTGGTTCTCATATTTCCAACCTCATCAGAATGAACACTTTCAAGTGTTTTTATGACCCATTTTGGTGGACCTTTCTGAGATGGTCCAACTTGCTCAATTGATTGAGATGATATTGAATTCTCATCAAGAATAAACCTTTTAATCCTCTCAATCACATCATCCAAATGATATTTAGTTTCTAATGAAGTGGATGGAACTTCTTCATGAGGGGGAGATGGTGCTTCAAAAGGAGATTTTAGAGATTGATCCAAGATAGGAATCCCCCCTTCAAGATGATGAGGTGAGCCCATACATTGTATTGCATGTTAAATACCCCATGCCCAAAAGTAAACCTCATGACCACCTCACATTCATTACATATCTCTAATGGGTCCTTCTGGGAAATATCCCTCTATTTGGGTACTAGCACATCTAATATATTCTTTTTATGGTCCTCCGATACCTAAAATTTCCAAATCACATAAAGTCTTGAGCTTATGTGAAGTTTGAAGGGGATACCCAATGAGAGTTGTTCATTTGGATTTTGTGTTAATAGATGGCTTACATTACATGATTCTAAGGAATATTTCCCCTTGTGATTGTTGGTTTTACTTTATTCCATGGTTTTGACTGACTTGAGTGCAAATGACATGGCCTTTGGAGGACATCTCTATAATTTCACCCAGGACATTGTGCACTTCATGTAGGACATAGAACATGTGATGTAGAGCATTGTGTCACTTGATGATGTGACACCCTCTGGTACAGGATATCACATCTCTTGGACATTGGATGATGGACAAATGAGCATTTAATTTGCAGATACAATCATGTTGACACATAGATGGGAAAGAAGCCCACACCTTTGGGCGTTGTACCCTAGAGATTATTAGCCATTGGATGGAGGAAGTTGCAGTAGCATATGATTGGATTCCAGGCAGAAATGAGATGCACATTCATTCCACCTTTGAAGCTGACCTTTTCACCTTAGACATTGAGAATATGGATGATGACATCATGGATTGGGGCTTGCTTTCCATTGGGGCACCACTTTCATGAGTTGGGTTTTTAATGACGAGACATGACCTTTGATAAAGAGAGATCATTTTCCACCATACTTGGCACCTTGATGATGAGATGTGGCCATTGGAGGCCTCTTACACCTTCTTGGAGCATGATGTCACCCACACATGTGGCTTTGGAGGAACTGTGTTGATATTTTAGCATGATTTATTATTGTTGGAGGCTACTTGAGGGGTCAACCCCACTAGTATCATGGATTCTTTGTTGCTTGGTTAGCCTCATATACAAATTGTAGCACTTCATTTTGTAAACTCGTCATCACAACTCACACATTTGTGAGATATCTTCTCTAAAACGTTCTCTCTATCTCTCTCTTTTTTGCTATGGATTTATTATACAAAATGTTTTGAAGGATAATGTGTGGATGCTTCTTCTTCTTGGTGGATGAATCAAGCTAGGGTTTCTTCACATAAAAACTTGTCTTAGTAAGTATTTTTTTCAATTTTAATGCTATGTTCATGGTATTCTATGGTGGATGCTCTACTAGATTGATAATTGTTGCATGTTACCTTGTATGCTAGGTTCTTGTTTGCTAGAAACACTAGGAGGGATTAAAATTGGTTATCTCCCTCCTATTTTTACCTATATTGACTTGTTGAAGCATTCAAGGTTTTCCTTGAGGTTTAAAAGTGGCTATCCCATTAAGGTTTTCCTTGGATAGGGTTTAGTTATAGGGGTTAGGAGTGGCTATCCCCCTAGGGTTTAAAACTTAGTGCTCTTGTTTATCCTAGCTAGGCGACTTGAAAAGAAGGAGACATCCTAGGCCTATCATGGTATAGTGGTTAATTACAACCATCATGAATTAGTTAAATCAATGCTAACTTATTTAATATTGTGGTCAAAGTTACTTGAGATCATTTTCTAGCTATTGGACCTTGTTATACTTAAGAAAGGAAACATTTTAAGATTCAAGTTACTAATTGTGAGGGATAATTTCTTCTTCTTGTTGTTACAAAACATTAATTGCTGGTATAAATATGTTATTTATTTCTAATTTAATTGCAACAACCCTCATTTGTTGATATATAGTGTATGGGTTATTGCTTGCATGTATAGACTTGATAATTGTTGAAATCTCTCTCACATTTTCAATCAATCAATTGTCTTGTATTGTTTTTAAAATTCCCCTTGAAACTAACATATCATCACAAGTGGCCAAGAGAGGGGGCCATAGAATTGTCTTCAACTTGATATAGGATCCCTTGAGGTCACAAGAGAAGTCTCCCTTGTGGTGGATCTCCTTCCATCACTAAAATGAGGGAAGTGTTTGTTTAGGTGATAGTGACAATTACTTCCAATTGTTACTCAACATTGGTATCTTGTGAAGGGATTTACAAAAGTATAAATATTGTGATTAGATATTCACGCCGTTGCTGGGGAAAATTGAGTCATTCTTTCTACAACATTCCTTTTGTGAGCTTACCCCAAATCCTTATTCCATGAGCTTACTTGGTGACTACACTAATGGTAGAATCCCTTTGTTTAACCTCGATTATCCATGAAGAGATCATATGGAAATACGCATTATGAGAACATCTTGAAAGACATATCCTAACAATCCTCCCATATCTCAAATGGCTCTAAAATCATGGGTCTCCAATGTATTTATACCATTAGGCATGATTGAAATCCAAGGCTTTCCTCATAACCATCCTGAGAGTGTTGATAATTGGCTTCCTAGGTTCTCTGGAGATAATGGTGTTTTGGCCAAAGAGAATTTGAAATATTTTTATGACTCTTTGGGCCTACACAATGCCCAATATGTGTTGGAATACTGAGAGCTGGGGGGGGGGGTGAATCAATATTATCCTTTTTCAACAATTAGCAATTACTTTTACATTTTGTTAATTCCCACAATAGATCAACAACATAATTGTTTGTAAAATCAATTATATAAATATAATTAATAGGAATTACAAGGAATTTATAAAGAGTAGTGAAGGACACCAATCCTTTTTAGAGAACCAACTCTAGGAGACACAAATTCCCTTCTTCAGGGCACCAACCCAAGGAAGCACCGACCCCCTTGTCTTTAGGGCACCAACCCTAGGAAGCACCAACTCCCTTGTTTTTATGGCACCAACACTAGGAAGCACCAAATCCATTATTTTTAGGGAACCAACCCTAGGAAGCACCAACTCCATTGTTTTTAGGGCACCAACCCTAGGAAGCACCAAATCCCTTAAATTACACTTAGTAAAGGATATGAATCCTTCCATGCTCCTCCCTTCCATCCTCACTTCATAAGAATAATCAACTCTTCTTTTTGGACTTTTCTTATGTTTTGATCTTCTGATCTAGACTGCAGAGACACTTTCTTCTCACCATTCTTTCTCATTTATATACTCTTCCAACTGGTGTGAGATATGAAGAATTGTGTCCCTTTGTTTGGACCATCACACCTCTTCATTTTAAATTAATAATAATTTCTATTATTATTGAAACATTATTGTGAAGGATTTTAATTTAGTGAGAGTGCTTTTCATAAATCGATCACAGGTATGGATCGATTTATTTAACTCGATTCCATGTCTCTATAAATATTACAGAAATCGAATTCCTGTAGAGGCACTTCCATCAAACCATTTACATGTGACCATATGCGCAAAACCATGGGATTATTAATTAAGCGATGTACCAAACGCCTCATGGCTTATGTATTCATAACCCATGATCGGGGGCTGGAACATAGCCCTCCAGTACTTCGGCCTTCGGGTGCTTTCTCTCCCATCCATTCTTCTAGAGTTTCAACTCTCCAAAGTGGTTACCTCTCACAAGAGTTGATCCAATGGCTGGCATGATTTCTGGAAGCAAATCAACGTTCTATATTTGATCCTTACATTATCCTTCCACTGCTTAATCCAACGACTATGACTTAATCAAAGGTTGAGATGGATGATCACTTTTTACTTTGGGACTTTGGGCCTATCCAATCTTTCAACCTTCTGGAGAACATTTCTCCGAAGTGCTTATTAGAACTTTCTGCTTGATAACCTCCACATGTCTAGGGGCTAGGACCATGGGCTTAACCATTCCAAGCATTTGTTCTGTCACTGATCTCAACCGTGAATCTTCCTCTCTAAGAACGGTCAAATATTACTTCGGAGCTTCGGGACTTTGGGGGTTCGGAGGTCTGGGTAATCTTCGTTCCAATTTCCACCAGAGTTGGCCAGCGCTGAAGTGGTCAATATAGGAGAGATTACATCATTTTCCACTATGTTTTGATGTAACAATTATGTGAGAATATGGGGGATCTTAGATCAATGATTAGTATTGACTTCGGTCTTCAGCGCTTCGGGTAATTGTTGGTTTACCCCGAAGGAAAAACTCCCGTAGTCACTTGGCACTAGCCGAGTGGCTACCACGTGTCACTTAGATTTGAGACGTTCGTGTACCTAAAATTCCAACTAGACCTTGACACTTGTCACCATTTGATTGCGATACGTTTCCTTGCTGACGTGGAACATGTCCTCCTCCTATTTGTATGTTGATATGAATCCTTGATCCAACGATTGTGATTAACTCTTAGATCAACGATCCAAATTTATATTCGACCTTTAGGACTTTGGGTTATTCGTTTCCAATTATCAATTCTCCCAAAGTGAGATTCCTTGAATAAACCTCGAGCAGGTTGAATTCATCTAACGATCCATCTTTGATGAGAAAGGATTAACACAATCCAACGATTTTCGGGATTTCGACTATTAGGGATATCGTGAATCCTTGATCCAATGACTGTGATTAGTTCTAGATCAATGGTTTAGATTCATTTCGGCCTTTGGGACTTTGGGTTATTAGTTCCCAATTCTCAATTCTCCGAAGTGAGATTCCTTGAATAAACCTCGAGCAACTTGAATTCATCTAACGGTCCATCTTTGATGGGAGAATCTTAACACGATCCAACAGTTGTCGAGATTTCAACTATTTTATGGATCTCGTGAATCCTTGACCCAACAACTGTGATCAGTTCTATATCAATGGTCTAGATCATTTAGTACTTCAAAATTTTGGGTTATGTGCTCCCACTTCTCAATTCTCCCAAAATTAGATTCCCTGATTAAACCTCACGTAACTTGATTTCATATAACGGTCGAGAATGCTCCCATAGTAGATCAACGATTAGGGATGATTTTGGACCCAAAACTTGCACAATCATTAACTCAACCCTTGCATCCCGCAATGGTTTCCCATCGTTGATATTCCCTTACTGAGATCTGATGGTCAATATTTAATCGGATGTTGGTCCTCCTTTGTAACTCCCATATCTGACGATCTTAGTTTGTCCCGAAATCTACATTAGTGGACAAGATTCTCCCTTGAGTCTTTTGTATTTTTACTGTGTGGATTTCAATCATGATCGCATTTCTGCAATGCGCTTTCCCTTCTGATATTTTGGTAGATTCCTCTGCATGTTGTTCATAAAAACTAATCATCCCTACAATGTGCTTTCTCTTATGATACTTTTGGTTTTGTACTTGGATTCTAACTGATCAAGATCATTGATCTGTTGGGAATTTGATCTCGATGGTGTTTCTGCATTGCTCCGATCTTGTGAAATCTAATACGTTGCCTCTCCTGAGCTTTAGGTATATTCCTTTGTATGTTTTTCATAACAAATCATCATCACATCATAATGACATCGGCTATTGACATCAATGACAATATGTCCAACAATCTCCCCCTTTTTCATTGAGGGCAACACACTAACTTCATACACAAACTCCCCTTGCGATGATGCTTCTCTCCTATGAAGTTACTCTCCCCCTTTGACATCAATGGAAAAAGGTTGCTCACCCTATGATTAATCTCTTCCTGTCTGTATGATGCTGACCAAAATATGAACTCGGGTAACTCCCCTTGCAATCATGCTCTGCCTACCATAACTGAATGACTCCCCCTGTCAATTTGCTCTCTCTTCTTCTGACTGTTCCCCCCCCTTTGTTTCTAAAAGGGTTGTTCTTCTTGACAAGGTATCTCCCCCTGTCATCTCTACAAGATCCTATGTATACCACTATATACAACATACTAACTTCCATTTAGGTTTTGTCCACTTATAACCACTTTGGGACCAATGCATGAACATATCACATGACTTTATTGAGAGTATACATAACCTGCATTGTTCCTGGGTAGATGAAGACCTGCAACAAACTATGTTAGAACCTGCATATAGTTATACCATCAAACCTTGATTATTTTGATGATCCTAGTTATCTATTCATTTTTTTGTGCTTCAATACTCATAGGAGTATCAACAAGAACGATCTTTCCTAATTTCTCATTCCCTTCTTTGTTTCTATTTTTTTGTTTTGAGAAGGAGTTTTAGTGGATCATTAAAATAACATTGGAAAACTTCTGAGATCATCATAACTCAATTCTTCTGGTTGTTCTACTCTTGAAGATTCATCATCATTGTCACCATTTAGTGCACCAGAAGCTTCTTTATCCTTGTTTTGAAAATTTTCCTTCTTTAATTTCCATTTGTTGGGTAATGGATAATATTCTTGTATGACATTATCAAGTTCTAGAATTGTGTCAGATTTTTCTTTAGGAGTTTTCTTGTCTTGATCTTGATCTACTTTATATGCATAGCTTTGATTATTATATTCCTTATTAGAAGTTTTACCCACCAATATCCTATTATTAACTTCATCAATTTGTAATATTCCCGATATAAAAAAGTATGCAAAACAAAAATAAATAGCTAGAAATGGAAGATGAATAACAATATAACCATAACAACACCACAATAATACCAAAACGATACCAGAATAACACCAGAAACAACACTTTGATTATCAAGAGAAATGTTCACTTGCCTCTTCGAGGGGGAAACCTCTACTAGAGCATAGCTCTATTACAATAATATCCAAGACAAGAGTTATCGTACCCTCGACTCTTATTTATACTAAATATGTCTATCAAAAGAACCATCTAGAGGAAGATCCTTCTAGAAGCTGAAGCTTCTATTAGGTATTCTTACATTGGACTTATTATTCCTTATTGCTAGGCCTTATTAATATTGACCTTTATGACATGGAAATATATTATTCTACCTATGTGAGGGGTTAGGTCCCTAACATGTCCTCCCCCTTAAAAAAATCCTTGTACTCAAGGCTTGAGATGGGGAAATTGCTGCAGAATGGTAGCTGGTTCCCAAGTGGCATCTGCTAGAGTTGTATCTTTCCACTGGACTAACATTTCCTTGATGGTTCGCTGACACAGCCGACACTCACACTGGTCCAAAAATGTTTGTGGTTATATCCAAATGGAGCCTTCTTTGTCCAACTCGGGAAGGTTGGTTTGAGTTTGGCACTTAGTTCTAATCACCTTCTTTAAGTAGGAAACATGAAAAACAGGATGGAGCTTAGAATGAATGGGAAAATACAACTGATAGGCCACCTATCCCACACGCTTGAGAACGGTATAAGGACCATAAAATTTGGGCGCCAGTTTCTGACAATGGCTAGCCTTGAGGGAATTTTTCTTGTAAGGTTGCAGTCGAAGAAACACTTGATCCCCTTCTGCAAATTGACGTTCAGAATGACCTTGATCTACTTGTTTCTTCATGGGATTATGGGCCATGACCAAATTCTCTTTGAGGGTATGAATAATATCCTCTCGAACTGTAAGCGTTTGGTCAACCGCATGGACCTTCTATGAGAGAAATGAAGGTGGATTTTGTCCATATACCGCTTCAAAAGGAGTCATGCGCATAGCTGTATGGTACGAAGTGTTGTACCACCATTCAACGAGGGGTAACCATTGAGCCCATTGATTCTGTGTTTCTAATGAAAAACACCTCAAATATGTTTCCAAACATTTGTCGACAACTTCAGTTTGACCATCAATCTGGGGATGATAATATGTGCTGAGATGCAATTGGGTGCCTTGTAGTTTGAAAAATTATTGCCAAAAATTGCTGGTGAAAGTTGGATCACGATCAAAAACAATAGAATGCGGCATGCCATGAAGCTTGAAGACCCGATCCATGAAAAGTTGAGCCACAATGGATGATGTAAATGGGTGTTGAAGAGATCATAAATGAGCATACTTGGAAAGATGATAAAACTACCACCATGATGACTGATTTATTGCCTGATTTATGTAGGTCTACAATAAAATCCATAGAGATATCCCACCAAATAGCAGGTGGAATCAGAAACGGTTTTCGTGTGCCAGGATATTTGACTGTTTGGCCCTTGTTGCGTTAACACACATCACATTCAACCAAAGAATTATGAACATCTTGTTTCATACCCTCCCAAAAAAAAAACAACATTTGACCCTGTCATAGGTTTTGGTAAACCCAGAGTGCCCAGTTGTGGGTGTAGCATGAAGCTCAGAAAGTACCATGGATTCAAGTTTTGACTGTTTACTTAAATACAAATGACCTTTGTATCAAAGATCATCATTGAGACAAGAGTACCCTGGGGAAACTGAAGAATTGTATTGCAATTGTTGTATCAGATGCGAACTTTTGGGAGTGTGTAGCCATTCCCGACGAACAACTTGGAGCCAATATGGTACAATGAAAGAGAGAGAAAAAAGGGACCCTTCATCTTCATATTTTCTAGAAAGTGCATCATCAACCACATTGTCTTTTCCTTTCTTGTAAATGATCTCATAATCATATCCAAAGATATTAGTTACCCATTTTTGTTGCTCGGGGGAGGAAATGCGTTGTTCTAGAAAATACTTGAGGCTTTGATGATTTGTCTTAATTTGGAATAATTTTCCCATTAGATAAGGGCACCAAAGAGCCATGACATGCAGAATAGCCAACGTTTCCTTTTCATAGATTTATTTTCCCAAATTTCTCTCAGACAATTGTTTGCTGGTAAAGGCCAAAGGTCGACCCTCTTGCATAAGGAAAACACCAATTCCTTTCATAGAAGCATCACATTCCAGAACAAAGGTCTTTCTGAAATCAGGAAGGGCTAGGAATGGAGTGGTGCACATGGCCATATTGAAGGTTTCAAAATCTTTAGTAGCTGCTGGAGTCCAAGTGAAAGAATTCTTTTTAAGGAGTGCAGTGAGAGGTGCTGCAATATTTCCATAATTCTTAACAAACTTGCGACAATAACCTGTTAAACCCAGAAATCCCCACAAGATTTTGAGAGTCTTTGGGTGAGGCCAATCTTGCATAGCTTCAATATTTTTAGGATCCACCCTGATGCTGGCCTTGCCAACAAGATGACCCAAGTACTCAAATTCTGAGGCGCCAAAAACACATTTAGATTGTTTGAGGAAAAGTTGGTGCTAAGAGAGTTAATGGAGAACTTGATCCACATGACCAAGATGGGCTATCCAAGTTTTGTTGTATATTAGGCTATCATCAAAGAAAACTAAGACAAAATGACGAAGAAAATGATGGAAGACATGATTCATGACGCTCTGGAAAGTGGAGGGAGAATTACACACGCTAAAGGGCATGACCAAAAACTCATAGTGGCCCACATGAGTTCTAAAGGTAGTCTTAGGAATGTCTGCCTCTTTCATATAGATCTGGTGGTATCCAGAACAAAGATCAATTTTAGTAAAGAACTAGGAACCACTTAATTCATCCAAGAGGTCATCAATGACAGGAATGAGAAATTTGTCTTTAATGGTGAGTTTTTTTAGGGTGTGGAAGTTCGGACATAGGCTCCAAGAACCTTCTTTCCTAAGGAACATGACCACTAGAAAAGAGTAGGGGCTCATACTAGGGAGGATAACACCTGCATTGAGAAGTTCTTGAACCATTTTCTCAATTTCATTATTTTGGGAAAAGGGGTGACGATAGGGATGAATATTGGGAGGAAGGCTGCACGAGACAAGGAGAATGGAATGATCATGAACACCACTGGAAGGAGGGAGTCTCTAGGGAGTGGAAAAAACCACTTGATGTTTAGAGAGGATGGATTGGAAGTCCTGCGAAACAAAGGGTGTCTCAGTTTCTTGTAGAGTTGGGCAATAATGCTAGAGTGACATTTTTTGAGCATATTTTCCATGCAATGGGAACTAATGATCTTTGGGGAACCGACGGTGATGCCTTGGAACTTATATTATAGTCTGTAAAGACCCTCCTTGTTACGACAACCACTCTTTAACAGGTGCAATTTTTTTTATTTTTTTTTGTTTAAGGTGTGTGCGCGCGTGTAAAAAGGAAACAGACACACTTGACTCTACGTCGCCACCCGACGACTAACAAGATGCAACCACGATGATCACAACAAGAAGACATAAGACACACAACAAGTAACTGCAAACATTAAACGACATACAGGGTTATGCACTGTACGAACACAAAAGGAAGAATCCATAGTAGTAGATTTTACTATTTCTGCACAGGAAAGCAGGGCGTTTAATCTTAGTTCTCTGCTCTGGAGAGAGAGAAGGTCAGATAGGCTCCTGACCGACTGCTCAGATAGAAACTAGTAATCTCCGTCAGGTGTGTCGCAAGAGTGGAAACCCTGCCTTTAAAGGGCCCGAGACTCTTGATACGGCACATGATTCTTACACAAATTTAATCACACACACCGACTTACATACTAGGCTACAAGGAGGTGTCTACATCCCGCCCGACACAAGCAGAACGAGCAATGCAAGCCAACCAAGTACAACAAATCACGGACAACCACGACCTCTATGGAAGATGCAAGTCAGAAGGACTCCGACATAGACCAACCACTGTTGAGACTCCACGATATTAAGTACAAACCAATTACTCCATTTGATTTCCATTTAACGACGAGTTACCAACCCAGTCTTAAATAATGTACATTAATTAATTACAAATCCCCGTTTACTGAAACTTAATCAATTATTGCCCTTAGATTTAAGGACCCTACATTTACTAACTCAGAATAATCTATTGTGCTCAATCAAGGTTATTACACCATAAATGTTTGTTAATAACAATAAAGATTACAATAACACTGCCATGAAATAATAAACGCCCTACATTTATATCACATACCCGGACCATGATTTACAATTACAATACCTCTTATATGCTACAACCATAAAATTACAATGACCTTACATGATAAAAATATTCCAAATAAACATGAGAAGCTCACTATTCGATGTCATCAAGATCATAAATTTCAATAGTAATGCAATAATAACAACGACATTCCTTTCTGTAAGTTATCTACACAACACTACACTCTATATCATGTTGCAAAACAATACTCTTACATATTTCAGGAACAATATGAAACCCTAGCGTTACCTTTACATATCACCTTAACATTATAAATTACCGTCCCCATACATTACTGATTATCGTATCAATTTGCATTATTCGTAACAGTAAAATGTTAGTATCATTTTCACCAAATGACAACGCCCTTACCCTAATGTCAATATATAAAAATAACACCATATTTATAAATAACATCATATTTAAAAATAACAATATGACATCATAATTAAAAATGACAATGTATAACAATAACAATATTAAAATGAACCATATTTAAAAATAACAATATTTAGAATGGACAATATATAAAAATAACAATATTAAAAATGACCTATTAAAAACCATACATTGCAATAGCATTGGATTTACCTATTAAAAACCATATAAGGGTTTGTCAATGCCATCATTTTCTAAATTCACTATTCCTTGCAGTAGCCTTACCACCCAGAACCGTAACAATGCCTTTGTGAGTTATTAACCGCCCTAGGAATCAACGGCCAAACCAGTCTGCCAAGTCAGGTAAAAATCGACAACTGGCAACCATAACTACCGGCGTGTGTTCAAGTCAGAATCAAGGGGCAATCTAAGAGCGCATGCAAAAAGAAATCACGAATCAAGGCAGCTGTAAAAAGGAAGTTTAAATTGGATTTAAAACAGGCTGCGTGCTGTCAACAGCACACCCACCAGTGATATCATGTAACAGAGCATTTGGGCAGCGTATTTTGGTATTTCATTGACAGGCCGCGAGCTACTATATGAGTATATTTTTTTTAGAAATAGAAAAAGACAAAAATATAAATTTTTCTTATTTAAGAAATTGAATTGGCAACCACAAAAGAATATAAACCTGAGGACTGTGACTAAACAATATATAAGAAAAAGACTCCTGGCTGTCTTTCATTACCAGCCACCAATACATTAAAGACAAAACGTAGGCAATTAAGGCGAGAGGTAATAAGGCGCAGAGGTTGTTATTACCAATACAGTAAGGCGCAGAGGTAATAACTACACGCCATCAATGTGGACGCGGAAATGTAAACTCAATGCAGGAATGGTTATCCTAGAACGTAGAGCCCCCAAAAAATGCAGTAATCCTCATGGGAATTGCCAGAACGAATTTACAAGAACAGAATGCCAATACGAACTCAAACGACACACTCAGATTCATAATGTCAAACGAATTTAACCCCACGAAATCGAATTCAACACCTGAAATCGAATTCCAGGAATGCCAAACCAACTCCAGAAATGCCAAAACGTATTCAAACACTACAATCGAACTCAGAATGTCAAAACGAATTTAACCCCACGAAATAGAACTCCTCAACGGAGCATAAGATTAAAAAAAATAAAAAAAAATGCCAAACGCCCATACAGAACGAATCCCAATTCCTAGTTTAAATCCAAACATAAACCGCGGTCATATCTATAACTCAAGACTGAACGTTTGCCAACCAGACGAATTTGAAGTTTTAGCTAGATCTGGCAGAGGTAAAAATAAAATAAAATTACACAACCAAAGAGTCAAGGCCAAACTAGCACCGAGGAAGAATTTGCGCAACATTGACATGGTTTAACGCAGGAAGGGGGCATTAAGTCGATCTGTTTTAAAGAAAATAAAAAATATTCAGCCGCAGGCCCAAAACGAACAACGGCTTGAGCAATACTCGGATACCACTACACGTCGGAAAGGTCTTCCTCCAAGCTCAACGAAATCTAACTTCTAACTGGGGGAAATAAAAATGAAATTGAACGGTGCATACATAGATTTGAACACGCAGAGCCAACAACCAACAAACCCACGACATGCAAGAACGAAATTTCCTGAACCAATTTCAGCAACAAATTACCAATCCATTTTACATTTTTTTTTTCTGGAAACAGGTCACGATATCCATATACAAAAATGAAATGGCCAGAAGAGTTTTATTAGCATGACATTGCACAATACAATTTTACAACATTGATAATTACACAAGTTTTCTTTATCTATCTAAGTAACAGAGGTAAATAATTTTATCAACAGAGGTGGGTAACAACAGTAAGCCAATCAATCCATTACACCGATATACTGATCCTAGCATAAGTAGTAATGCAATCCAATCTATTAAATTACCATCATACCGTTGCCTTGTCACTTGCTCCGAGTGTCGTCCGCGCGCTCCCTGCTGCTCCCGCTCGCCGACCGTAGAGAACTCACTGGTACCTCCCAGCCAATCACTAGGGGTACTCTGCTTCCCCCTTAGCCCCCCGAGCCGCAAAGGGGCCACACAAAATCCAGAAGGTAAGTCTAGCTTCCCAGCTCGCCTCGCAAGGCCGAGTTACCACTCCTATTCGAGCTGAGAAAATCCCAACTCCTCACAAGCAATCCGTCAAGTCCCAAACCGACAGCGTAACCTTACACTACCAACTGATCCCTTTTTCCCCTCATCCCCCTTTCTTTTATAGAGTTTTTGAGACCCACCAACTTTCCTAAATCACATTTATTTTTAAGTTTTAAAGAAAACCCTCCAAAAATTCTCTGTAGTACAAGTGTCATTCATCCCCCACGTTTCTCCAAAATTATTTTCTTTAACTTATTAATTGTCTATGTTTCCTTTATTACCTAGTTTCCCTATTTTTATTAATCCTTTAAAAAAAAAACAAAAAAAACAAAAACAAAA
>SNQJ01S0031814.1:4490-32331 GCA_010110895.2 Picea sitchensis
GCGTTGGAGTATATTCAGTTTGTATTGTTGCATAGATCCACATTGTATGTCTCGTGGCTATGTTCAAATTTGAGTCTTTAACACATAGATCCACAGTGTATTCTTGGTGGCTATGTTCAGATTTGATTCATAATGGCATAGATCCACAGTGTATATTTGGTGGCCATGACCTGTCTTACTTGACATGGATCTTTGCATGTCGGCACTTATGCTTTGAGTCATTTGTATTCTGAGTAAGTGAATGGCTACCTCAGTGATGATATATTATTATATTGTATTTCCTTGTTTGTTGGCAGGTTTCTGACCGATGCGTTCCTTGTTCCCTACACACACTTGACAAAGTATTTCAGCTATCAGTATGTTCTCACTTCATACTTTGGGGGGCTCTCTATTACACATTATTTCCGTCACCTTTACGACCATTAATGATGTAAACCTATATGTTGCCTTCAGAGAGGTCAGTGGCCTGAATTCTTGAAGAAAGAAGGGAGAAGAACTTTCCCTGAGAAAAGAAATTGTATTTTCCTCTGTAAAAACCCTGTTTTTGAGGATTTTCGTGGGCTGCACCATAGTTGGGCTGAGGAAATGCCTAATTTCCACAGGCTACACTATAGTTAGGGTGTGGAATTTCCGCAGGCTGCACTGTAGCTAGGGCACGAAATTTCCGTAGGCTGCACTATAGACAGGTTGTGATGGCCTTCGTATGTGGGAAAAATGAGCATTTTCTCGATGCTTCTAGAAGGAGAAGCTTCTATGGTGAGGTGGCCTCCGAATGGTTTGGATCTTACTCACTTTCATGATTTAGTGGGTTCATCCTAACTTCCTCACCTTATCCTCTTCAACTTATAAAAGGAGAGGAGATCTCATGGAGAAAGTTAGTTGGTTTTGGAGTTTGGATTTTGCAGTTGGATTTGGCTTGGAATTATTAGCTTGGTTAGAGTGGCTTTGAGCTTTGCTTTTGTCAAGATAGATGCCAGATCTATAGTCTCAGAATCCTTGGATCAAAAGTGTGTGGGAAGCAAGGGACTGCTGGAAGGAACCTTACGACATCAAGGCATCCGGTTGTAATCTCTCTTCCTATTATTTAATATAATACAGTGGCATGCTTATTTTCCATAGAATTATATTTATTTTATTGCATAATTCCTTGATCATATGCATAGGTTATCATTGAATATACTTCTACTGCCTTCACTTTGGTTGGTTTGTGTCTCACTATAGGATCAGTATCACAAGAGCACCGGAGTGAAACAGGAACAACAAAGACATAAGGAAACAACATTTAAAGGTATGGCTATCGTCTTTTGTTCGGTAGTAAATTTTATGATTAGAGCCTAGGGAAAGTGCCATGTCCTGTCATGTTTTGTTCTAGATCTAGGTGGATCTAGGGGGAGTAGTCTATGTCTGCATTCAACGATTTACCCGATAACATCTATAGTAGCTAAATGTTTCTCTAAGTCTAGGATCATTTGTTTCTAGCTCAGGAATATGGTGCATGATTAAGACATGGATTTCATGTGGAAAATCTATGTTTGTTGTATCATAACACTTTGGATGAGGACAACTTTCTTTTGAGATCGAGGCTAGAGGATAATCACTTCTAGGATTATGGTTTTTATGTATAGGAGAGCATACTTGAGGTTGGGTATTGACCATCTTAAGGCATGGAGGACATTGTCTTGGAAGAATATAAGGTGGTGCCATCCAGATGGGTTCATGAGTACAAATGGGTGGATCTATGTCTTCAAATTTTAGAGATGGGAAAGAAGATGTAGATGAAAAGTTTAAAAATACTTCAACATGTTGGCTACTCTAAGAGGACTGGTTAGAGACAAGAGAAGAACATAAAGGGAATTGGATGAGTCCTGGAATGGGTGGCCATTGAAAAATGGGAGTGTGAGAACATTCAAGTCTGGTTGTATGTGATGCAAGATATGATGACTTAGAAGAGACAAACCTTCCTGGAGGAAACTGAATAATTTCTTGAGTATGATCTTCTGCAATATCTACAGTATTTAGAGTAATTTGGGGTGAGGGCTTAGGATCCTACACTATCCATTCAGTGGGAAAATCTAATTGGTCCCATGAAATGTCTTGGGGAACAAGTTTGGCATTGTTTGCAGAGGTATATAGTAAGGTAGAACTCTTTGAATCTCTATCAAGTGCAAGAAAAACTATTGGACAGAGAGTGTTAGTATATCTAAGTGCCAACTTATAATGGATTGCAATATTTTCATAACTATGCCTCATATCATATCCTTTGGTGAGAACCTTGACTTTCAATATATATTTGAGGTTTAGGTCAGTGACAGAAACTCTGAAATTTGGATGACAGTCAAACTAGATAGGGCCTCTAACAAGATCACCTTGTACCCTTCCTATTAGAGCATGGAAATTGTTTTTGAAACGATTATCAAGCACAACAATAAGTGTGAATGCAAGTATACCAGTGATGTGCAAAGGTTCAATGCCTATTCTGATACATTCGAGATGTAGGAAGTTTGCTCTGGATTTTTGGCTTCAATCCTAATTTCATCAGGGTCTAAGGTATGGATAATACAGTGATCAGATGCATTCTATTGGACTTCAGAGACTGTTTCAATGATTTTAAATTGAGAATATGCTCATAGTTTAAACATAGGAATATCATCATAAATATATTTAGCAGATAACTTAGAAAATTGCCACATAGGGAGAGGCTTTTCTTCTTTATATACTTTATTGAAATTATTCACATCATGCATTCTCATTGAACCAAACAGACGGGAAATAGTTGAAATTTCATTTTTAGCATTCTGACTTTCTTCTACTGCTTTCTGTTTCATTTATTTATAATACATAGAGCAATAAGTATTAGAACTAGAGGGAGAATCCATGGAACCTGGATTGACTCTAATACCAATTTTTGTAGAGGCGTCCCTCAACGAGGAATGATCCTTTTTTTTTTTTTTCACCTTCTTCTGACATTATGAACTTCTACACTAACCCTTTCCTTAAAGCATCAAGGTGTTGATGTTTGCTTCTTTTTTTCACCTTCTTCTGACGTTATGAACTTCTACATGAATCCCTACACAATCCTTAAAGCAGATTCAACACTTTTCCTTCAACAAACTCCTTGAGTGACTTCCTTGTCTTAATGGGAAAAACAGAAGGATGATAGTGCTCCATAATCCTTAGCGAACCTCGGGTGAACCTTGAATGGAATTTTACTCAGAAGGAATGATATAAAAACACGCATTGCGGAAATATTTCTATTAATTTTAGAAAATATTTACAGAGCTTTTAAGACTTGCAAACTCAAATTCACAGCTTTCAACCATAGCACATTTCAGGATACCTCAGACCTAAGTAGAATATAGCTTGACCTCAACTCAAATTCACAGCTTTCGACCATAGCACATTTCAGGATACCTCAGACCTAAGTAGAGTATAGATTGACCTCAGGAATTATCTGGAAACCCTTCGGCTTCTGGTGCTACTAGAAAACTCTTCAAACAAACTTGTGAGTTCTGCCACTTTAGTTCACAGGCTCCCAGTGGAGTAGTTCCTACGTAGATTATCAAACTCATGACAGAAAGAATCAGATCTTAGACAGGAGGGAGCTCAGAAGACAAAGACTAACCAAGACTCTAAGACTCGATGCCTCAAACCAGTGCCCCCGAGCTTTATTTATAGAATTTCTCTAGACTTCGGACCGATGAAACGTGCAAGAATCGTCCTAAATGGTCGATAAACTCTTTTAGTACAGATTGACAATCTTTTCTGTAAATGATTTACTTTCCAATAGATTCCTTAGAATGTGGGTCAAACCCCCCCAAACATCGGAGAAGCGCTTTGAGTTCTAAGCATTTTCATGAAAAGAAAATCATATTCGAATGAAGTAGTAAACTCATCGTACTACGGTTGTATTAATTTTATCCATTCCAGAATAAAAATAAAGAAATATAAAAAGTTGTAACATGATACAACAAATAATAATCTCCAACTCTAACTTTGTAAAAAGTGGAAAACTAAAGTGATGTTTAGTGTTGTATGCACATTAATTTTGGTAATACAATATTCTGTAATGTAATAAATATTATATAAATTAAAATATATATTATTATGTAATGTAATAAATATTATACAAATTAAAATATATATTATTATGTAATGTAATAAATATTATACAAATTAAAATATATATTATAAAATGGGAAATGTTTAATATTTTTCCTAATTCTTTTTACATTAATTTTGGTAATATATTTTATTTTATTTTTTTTAATAAAAAGTAGATCCTTTATATTATACTGTCACAAAATACATATAGCTGGCATGCAAGGGCCAGTTGTCCTGCCAACAGAGGAAACCAGGACAGCTGGCCTGTCCACAGGGATGTTCAAAATAAGGCGGAAAGTTTCGCCACCCTGCTCGAAGGAAACTAGGGATTTCTTCTATGAAAGCTATCTTAACAGGAACCATACTGTAGCTAGTTAAACTAAAAACCATAGTAATTGAAAATAGCATTGGAACCATGAAAGCAGAGAACATGATCAGTCAGGATTGCCGCCATTGCCTGGGAAGATGAAGGGTTGCGCGCAGGTAGGACACTGGCGTCGAGGAGTGGCCTTTGAGTAGGTCGCGTAAAGCATGTCCAGTCTCTGGCTGAGTCTCATGGCGCTGAAAGCCTGGTCATCCACAAGGCTGCGCATTTCAAAGATTAGCTCGAGATGCTCCGGATGCAGCAACTACGGTGAGGGAGGCAGACTTCTTTCCAGCTCCGGTGCATCTTGGCTCGACCTCTTTTCTCTGCCCGACGATGTTCCTTGATCCTGCTCCCCCGTGGTGTTGTCCGGGGCCTCCTCCATGACTATGCAGACCGGATAAATTGCATTCAGATCAGTAGAGGGCTGCGGGAGGATGCTCTGAGTGTGGGGAGATGGTGAACACCCGAAGCGCATTGGAGGATCCCAGTCATCAGGGATGTTGGGCCATGGTTCTTCCTCCACAAGCGTTCCAGGCGATGAAAGTGCTGYGACTGCGGTGGCTCTGCGCTTCCTTCGGACCGTGCAAATTGCTTGGACAAACCTTTGGTGTCGCTTCCTCCGGGAAGAAGCTGCGTACCAGCGGGCCCCTCGCCTTGGTCATCCCCAAATTCATGGCATGTTAAGCGTGAAGGAGGAGCCTCCTGCTCTGTAATGCCGAGCCGACTGTGGCGAATTCACATTGAAACCACGAGTATTATCCCAACTCTTGCTGCTGTGTAAAACATATACCAGGAGGGAGAGAGCCATTAACGCCGAGAGCTTAGTGCTCTGGCRTTCYGTCCCTTTTTCGCATGCGAAGAGATCCATCACCTTTCAAATGTTACGGAGGCAGAGCTTGTATTAACTTCTCACAGCCCGGAGGGAGGCCTCCATTAATGACCCATCTAATGACACCTCCACGTGCTCGGGCTGCTCCTCCACATGCCTCATTTGCTCTCGTGGCACCCCATCCGGGGAATTTTGGTAATATATTATGCAATATAATAAATATTATATAAATTAAAATATATATTATAAAATTTGAAATGTTTATTTTTTTAATTTTTTTAAATGTGATTTATATTTGGATGATTAAAGAAAATTTAGGTTAATCTTAAAATTATATGAAATTTAGGTTAATCCCAAAACTATACAACAACCATACTAGGTAAAAACATGGTAAGAGATCTTGTCCAATAGTGATTATGACAAATCTATAAACTATGTGTCATCATGGAGCAACACGTCTTCCTCCATCCCTTGTGAGTCAATATCAAATTCTTTGAATTCAAATTTTCTGACGGTATAATTATCATTTCAATGAATTCTAAATGAGTTCTAAATTTATTTTTTAGGATTCTTGAATGAAATTTGTATGGTTTTAAATATATTTAATGTTGTGTTTTATTTATGAGAAATATTTCATCATCTTATCATTTCGAGTGAATTTTTTTTTATAATATGCACTCTTTAGTAAAGTATTTAATGTTTTTTATAGTTTAGGATATATAATTATATAGTTTAGGATATATAATTATATAGCATTGAATGTTTTGCTGGGGTTGCATATTGTTTGTCTATCAAACTGTTTTACTTTTCCAAGATAAATTTAGTTCTAAATCTAGTTGAAATTATTTTGGAAAGTCAGAATTTTATTTGTGATGGGAATTTGTCCATAAAATTTTTACTCCCAGGATTTTGACCCTTTGACCCATTTTAAACTAGTTTTGACCAATTGATTTTCCGTTAAAATGATAAAAATGCGTGATATTTTGACTCCCCGAAAACGAGGCTTGTCGAAAATGGAACTATATGAGGCCAAGTAATGTATGCATTTAAAAAGAACATAATAAAGGTTGCTACGTTGAAATCTAGGGTTGGGATTGGTATATTGGTATTTAATAATTTGTCAAAAATATTAAATAAAATAGAACTTAGTATTAATAATTTGTAAAGAGTATTAAATAAGTGCACAATGAATAAGTGCACAATGAATACTGAGATAATGATGGGTTATTTTTTAACTTTATTTATTTATTTTTTATAGAAAATTCCTCTTTTATATTCATAAAAATAAATAAGTAGTTTTCAAATAGTTGTACAATTGTCATAGGACTATTAAGATTAGATAAAAAAAATCAAAAAGATAGCACTAAGAATAACTATGTTGTTCTCTCAAAGACAAACAAACTTTGAGGAGGCATCTAGTACAAGACGAAAAATTACAAAAAAGTATAGATGAAAACTATGCAGCCAGTCTAAGCCTATTAGCTTCGAAAAAAACAAACTAGATCAGAGAAAACATAAGCTAATCTATGAAACTAAATTAGAATAACTTTAAGTAATGACTAGGGCCCTCATTACCGGCCTCCCAATGGTTAAATGCAATGCTTCCCGACAGATTTTCAAGAGCCAACTTTGATAATCTATCTGCCTCTTTGTTCTATTCACGATAAATATGGGCAAAAGAGATATTCCTGAAGAGAGCAAGTATTTCCAGGATCCTTTCCTTCCATCTTTCTAGAGCTACTACTTGTATAGTTCCCCTCTTGTTTATCCATTCAATTACGATCTTAGAATCCCCTAACAATAGAAAATCAGGAATTGACAGTCTAATGGCCAGAGTTAAAGAGACCCAAGCCCCCAATAGTTCAGCCTTGGTATATTTTCCTTAACCAACATTGAAAGTCCATGAGTATGAAGTGTTACTGTTAATTATTATCTTACATCCAGCTCCACTTTTTTCACCCCGAAGTTGGGTTGTCCCATCAAACCATGCTATAGCTAAATCAACCGGAAGTCTCAAATTATGAAGATGAGGGAGATAATCTATTTTCCTGATACCATAAATTTTGACTGCTGCAATAGTTTTGTAGACAACCTTTTGTATGGAGGGGAGGCCTACCTCAAAGATAGTAAAATTTCTCTCGTTCCAGATGTTCCAATTGAGAAAAGCCGACAGCGTTGGTAAATATGGGGCTGCCTTATTCCAATTTTCAAAACACTCATGTACTGAATGTCCGAACCATCCTCTAACTAAATTTAGCTCTCTTGTTACCCTGTTCCACACATCATTTGTAAATGAGCATTTTACAAATAAATGCTTACCTGAATCATTACTTCACTTACATAAGAGGCACACGCCTTGGCCAACCCACCCCCTTTTCTGAAGATTTTTCCACGACGGGATCTTATTTTCTGCAACAAGCCATGTAAATAAATTTACTTTTAATGGGCATTCCCATTTCTAGAAATTTCTCCTCCATCTGCTCACCTTTGGCGCCGAAATATTTGTTGCAACAACGTTATACACATTCTTTACCGTAAGATAACCTAAGTTGTCTCCTCCCTTCCATAGTAAGGCATCTGGTCGATCCTGGAGGTGGATACCTGAGCTTATTAGTCTCATTCTAGATATTTCCCATTCCAAGGTTGTGTCTCCCACAAGATCCAGGTATGTGCTATTTACCCAGTTTGATTTGATTGTTCCTTGAACTTGAGCAGAACTCGCTTGATAGAGCAATAAAACACTTTTGGATTTCATCCTCTGGATTAACTCCTCTGATAGCAGAGAGTCCTTTCCCATTCCTAGGATATAATCTCTCCCAATAACAATCCACTATCCACAACCTGGATTCCAAGCCAGCCAATGCAAGACAAGCGACAAAGTGTTTATTAAATTTTTCCACGTTTGAGAACCATATGACGCACTTGTCGAGGCCGATATTAACCACGGATGAACATGTTCATAAGGCTAATATTTGTCTTTATCACCTTGTTCCAAATGCCAGTTTTTGTCAAGACTCTCCATAAGTTATTTGAAGCCAGAGCCCGATAGAACATATAAATATTTCTAAACCCCCACCCTCCATATAATTTTGGTTTTGATAGCAAATCCCACTTGCATAGATGATATATGTTTCTCTTTTTATGGCCGGACCACAGAAAAGAGAAAATCGACTGTCTAATTTTATTAAGAACTGACAACGAAACATGGGCTAAAGCCAGCCGATAAATTGGGAGACTTTCCAAGACAGAATTTATAAGTATATACCTTCCTCCCAAATATAACATCTTGTTGCACCAATGGTTGATTCTGCTCTCAAATTTTTATATAAGCTAGTATCAATCCTCATATATATAGTTATCTAGCTTTAGGAAATACCCCAGATAATTGAAACCTCCTGAGAGATCTTTGAAATCATACATGAAAAATACTTTTAGCTCTTCTCTTTTATCCTGCTGGATGCCCGTATGAAGAAAGGTAGATTTTTGTGTGTTGACGCTCAGGCCCGTCGCCCGACAAAAAATATTAAGAATTTTCCTTATTTTGATCCATTCTGATAGCTTTGCGTTAGTCATTATGATCATGTCGTCCACAAATAACAGGTGAAGAATCTTTATAAGTCTAGAAACTTTTATCCCCAAGAGGGCCCCCTCCGCTTGACCCTTCTTTAACAGAATGTTGAGTCCTTCCATTACGAGGATAAATAAAAAGGGTGACAATAGGCAACCCTGGCGAAGCCCTCATCCGCTCTGAAAAAAGGATGTCACCTCTCCATTGATCAGAATAGCGTATGTTGTTGAAGATACACAACCCATAACTCAATTTGTATTAGCTAAACCAAATCTGCATTGGAGTAGCACAAGCCTTAGAAAGTCCCAATTGATACAGTCATAAGTCTTCTTAAGATCTAACTTTAGTATAATAGCTTGTAATTTTTTTGATTTTATGTTGTGAAAACACTCATGTGCCATGCCTATGGCATCTAAGATATGTCTACCCTTGAGGAAACCCATTTGTTCATCAGACAGAGTTCGAGAGAGAATTGGATGAAGTCTCTTTGCTATTAATTTTGAAATTATCTTGTAGCACAGATTACAAAGTGCAATAGGGCGGAAATCAGAGAACGTCCTAGGGCCGTTAAATTTTGGTATCAGGGAAATAAACATGGAATTTATATGTTTTAATACTTCACCTTTTAATCCTGACTCCTCCACCATCTCTACCAAATCCTGTTCGACTAATTCAAAATAATGAAAAAAACATTTGACCGTCCAGCCATCCGGCCCAGGACTTTTATCCTTTGTGAATCCTCTAAAAACCTATAATATTTCCTCCTTTGAACATGGCTTTTCAAGTGTTGTAGCTTCCTCCTCCTTAACCATCCTTGGGAAAATCCTTACAGTCTCTAACTGTTCTCCAGTATGATTTGAATCAGATGCCTTGTAGTAGCATTTATAATGGTCGATAGTTGCTTTATTTATTTCTGCCAAGTGAGAGTATACCTTACCCGAATCATCCTCGATATACCAAATGTTCTTTTTATTCCTCCGATAAATGGAAAACCTATGGAAGAACTTAGTGTTTTTTTCTCCACTAGTGATCCAAATCGCTCTACTTTTTTGTATCCAAAGCTCCTCCTCCTCGAGAAGTTTCTTATTACGAGCTCCCTCCAGAAATCTCAATTTGTCACATAGTCCTCGATTTGCATGCCATGTGCCTTTTGGCGTAAGAGATCATCTATGCCACCTTCAATATTATTCATTTCCATACGATCCATGTTCCTTTTATCCTTTAACCAACTCTTTGTGTGCACTTTTAGACTTTTTAGTTTTCTTACCATTCTGCTCTGAGCTCCCTCATGTTGATGAAAAGTTGTGTCCTTCCATACCTCTTTCACCAACTCATCAAATGTTGCTTCTCGAAACCATGTAGGATTTAGTTTAAAAGGATAAGCCTCCTTTAATGTGTCTTCTCCCAACTAGAGAATAACTGGCGCATGGTCGGATATGTAAGGATACTCAACCCATGCTCGGAATCTGCCAGAATTTAAAAGAACATTCTCTGCCACATAGAACCTGTCTAATATTTTTGATATAACTTATATTCCTTTCCTGTTGTTCCTCCACGTCGGCACCACCTCGTTCGGGGCCACATCCACCAAATTGTTTTTTGAAAATAACTCTGTGAAAAATCCCGCCAATGAATCCACCTGGGATGTCTCACCCCAAATTTCCTCTGAGTTTGTTGTTAAATTCAAATCACCTACCATAATTAAATCATCAACTGATAAAAGACAAACTCTGTCAAACTTTTCCCAAAATGTTTTACGATCTTGGCAAGGTCTGTATACATTCAACAATGGCACCTTCCTTTTCGTTGCTAAACTTGAACCAATGAAAGAAGAATCCGCCAGATCTGGGCTCAAATCAAAACTTATCCCATAGTAGACACCCACAGCCGAGGAATCCCCCAATGGAGAGTAACATTTTTCCATATTGTCCTTTGAGGTGTCCTCCACTGCTTCATCTCCATAATTTTGGGAACAATCCTTGCATAAATGCCTTGTTCTTCTACAAAACGAGCAACGGAAAGGTATTCCTAATTAGTCCAGCCGTTGAAAAAATAGATGGCCCCACCATTCTATATCTAAGGATTCCAATAACCCATCATGGATGTAAAATTCAGTGAGGACCCTTTCCATACATTTATCAGCATCTTTTAGAGCACACTTATCAACCTTTAAGAACCGCCCTAAAGAATTTACAATCTTCTCCAATGCCTTTTGGTTCCAAAACTGTAATGGGAGCCCCGGGAGAAGAATACATAGATAATGATAGCTGAAATATTCGGTTACTGGGTTGAAGCTGATGTGCCATCGCTTCAGCATCAAGCTACCTCCTCCATAGCCCCAAAACTTGTCAAGAATAAATGTCGAGTCCTCCGGGCTCTTGAAAATAAATCCTAGCCAGCCCCTAGATAATGTTAGGACCTCAGGGGTATATCCCAGGACTGGCTCCCACGAATTCTTCATCCACTCCGTCAACTTTTGAGAGCATCACTCCCTATATGCTAATATACCCACAAGTGCCCACAGATACAGGTTACATGCTTCTTCCAAGCCTACGTCCATACCCATGACTAAACGTTGTTTTCTCCTCTTCATCTTCCACACCCATTGTGGACGATTTTTAGAACCCCTCTTGTGTCGGTTTGTAACCTCTGCACGTTCTAAGAAACTATCCACACTAGGAACATTGTGTTCTATCACCTACGGGAGGTTGCCTGGGACATCCTTACCATGGAAACTCTTGTGTGTAAGACCCCTCGCAGAGCCTTCCCGTAAAGAAAAACCAACCCGTTGTTGAGTTCCTGACTCCTTTACTTCTCCAGTGGATGGAAAATATCGAGGAAAAGTTGGAGCTGAAGTCGAGGGAAAACTGATAGTTGGCTCACTAAATGAAAAGTTATTACCCATCCTCTTGTAGTAATTGTTGCAGAGCTCGTCGACCGAAGCCAAAAACCCCTATCGATCCCAATGATCCACGTCCTCCCCTCCCATTAGAGCAGTGACCTCATTCTCCATAAAGAACGGTTTTGAACTCACCTCAGGCTGCCACCTCGAGGAAAGTATGATATGGAAATTAAGGAGCATTATCTCATCAAGCGAGAGAAACCCGATAAGGCATTAAGGAAATCAATGAAGAGGGGACGTAAAGATCTAAGATGAAAATACCCCCTAACTATCCACCCTCTACACAAAACAGAGGCTCAGCTACCACTAACAAAAAATGACAAAACTAATGGCCTTTCAAAGAGATCCGCCCAAACTGAAACACACTAGTCCTAGACTAGAGGTTGTGGAAAAACTTCCCATACTAACCTACCTGTTACTACTCATTTACACCTAAGCCATCAAATCAGTAGGGCAACGGTCTAAACCTATGATCACCATTAAACCTACTTCAATTGCAGGTTTCGAAAACTCTTTCTTCTCGCCCATTCACTTAAGGTCACTTAGAACTCAGGTTTTCCATACCCACTTTATTTGCTTAACACATCTACGGAGAAGCACATAAAATTAGTCAAATTAATAATATTAATCAAATGTAAAATAAATATTTATATATATATATATATATTTTTAATGATATTTAGTTAATATATAATTTTCTCAAAACTTTTAATAAACTTTATTGAAAAACTTGTCACCATTACATACAAATCGTAGTTTGATGATAAACTAAATATAATAATTTGATTATAAATTAAATATAAGATATTTTGGAAAGGTCTCTTAATAAAATTTATTGAAAAACTTTTCACCATTACATACAAATTGTAGTTTGATGATAATCTAAATATAATAATTTGATTATAAATTAAAAATAAGATATTTTGGAAAGGTATAAATATGATATAGAAATAAAAAATAAACTTTATTGAAATTTTCTTAAGCCTTTGTAACTTGATTATAAATTAAATATAAGATATTTGTGGAAATAAATTTTGGACACAAATTTTAACTTGTAAAACTAAAGAAAAGGATGTGATAGATGGAAATTTTTATCCTAAATATATGAATCTTGTAATGTTCTTGACAACATTTCAAAAATTTATACATAAGATGAAGTTTTTTCTATAGAAGATATTAAGTTTGGGTTTAAGCTACTTGCAAATGAGAAAACTAAGGACATTGAAGGATACCAAGCTGAAATATTGAAAATTGGAGGGCATATTCTAATCCCTCACTTACACAATCTATTCAATTTCGCATTCAAACAGGGCTTCCCTAAACCGTGGACTCAAAGCCTCATTGTACTTATTTTTAAAAGTGGGGATAAAAACAATCCCTCTAATTATAGGACTATTATGATTAGCCCCATTTTAGCCAAGCTATATGGAAGTATTTTGGAAAAGAGGATAAGCATATGGCTAGAAAGCCACATAAAAGGAGCTAAGGGCCAGGCCATTTTTATAGGTTATCATTCAACCATGGACCACCTTGTCAAGCTTAGGATCATTGCATAGGAGTGTTGCAACAATAAAACTAATCTCCTTTGTTGTTTCGTTGAATTTAGGAAATATTTTGACACTCTACCTAGGACCAACCTTTGGAATAGATTAGAAGAGCTAAAAGTTCCTTCCGAGCTAAGAGTTGTTGTGGTAAGATTGCACGAGAATGTTATTGCCGATTTTAGGAGCGCTAAGGGTTGTTGATTAGAAGAAATTAACTTCAATATAGGAGTCAAGCAAGGTTTCCCCTATCCCTCACCGTTTTTGACATTTACATTGACAAGTTGGAAGCTTGTCTAGAAGCTACAGGTTGTATTAGACCAACTCTTGCTAGTATAGTCATCATCCTTCTTCTCTATGTTGATGATATTGTTCTTATTGCAAGGAATCCCTATGAACTCAGTAAGAAGATTAACATCCTCAAGGACTTATGCTATAGTACATGACTGACTATGAATATTGACAAAACAAATATTATGATAAATAAATCCAATAAGATCACCTATGATATAAATTTTGTATATGAAAACAATATATTGGAGGAAGTTCCTTCGTACAAGTATATTGGAATTGACATTCATCACAAGCTTGATTGGAACTATAACATTGAGAAAAGGATAAATGGAGGGTGGAAAGCTTATTATGAGCATGAACATAATTGTAAATTAGCAGACCTTTGGCTATGGGATAACAAAACTCCTTTGAGACTCTTATCACTCATGTTATCTTATATGGATATGAAGTTTGGGGATGCAGTATCTCTTGAGAATCCTGGAGAAAGAGAGAACAGATCCAAAAGAATTTTATAACTTATAATCTCAAATTAAAGGTAATGCACCATATTTTATCATCCTCATAGAAGCAAGTCTTTCCTCCATTGAGATCACAACTATGATTAGGTACATAATGCACAAGAACAATATAAACAACATGGATAACAAGAGGCTCCCAAAAATTACTTCAGACTCTAGCCAAAATCACCAACGACTTAAGTGGAGATGGAATAATGATGTCAGGTCTTGGTTAAATCATTGGGGAATAAAATAACAAGTTATTATGTAGAATATCAAAGATATTAAAAATATTGTTCAATTTAAATTTAAAGAGAATCTACAGTGTGATAAATAATTAAAGGATAAAAGAAAATTAAGATATTATAAGGAGGTGGTTAACCCTAATCTTGAAGATGTTGGCTCACTTGCACGCATCCTTCTTAACATTGGAGGGTTGATGACCTAGGGTTCGTTCATATTTGAGCAACAAAAACCCCAAGGCGTCGACATATCAATCATCAATCAAAGGCTAAATAAGGTCTCACCCGAGACGCCATGAGAATCATAGAGACCATATGGTCTTGTGTCGGTGATGAAGGGTTAATTACATAGGGAATCCATTCAGGATGTCATTCATGCATTCCATTGCAACATACTTAAAGATTAACAATATGTAACATTAACAAAGACGTTCATTGGACACATAATCAACACGGGAGAGGATAGAAATAGTTGCAGCTTGCATTTTATTCATTCAACCAGTCACATATATAGACTAAGAAACTCATAATTTATCATAAAAAGTGCCCTATGCATTCATGCATTCTCATATTAGTTCATTACAAGGCACCACGTTCTTTCTCTCAGACTCTGCATGTACTACAAAACCATACTCACAAAAAATATCTTACAAAACAAAGCAAGACTCATCTCTAAACCAAGAGAATTTAGAGCAAACCCATTGGATGAACCACACTCAACTATTACAGTAGAAACAACCTTAGCAACCACAACAACAAAAACAACCTCTACCACAACAAACCCTCATCTGTTGTTGCTACTTCCTTTTTGTTTTCTTCTCTACTCTAGTGCTCTGTCACTTTCATTTCTGCTCCACTCACTCTGTTTATTGTTAGTCCCGCATGCTTCTGCCACTTGCATACAATCCACATAGCCTCTTTGGAGTCATGGCATTCTAAACTAACTTGTCATCTCATCCCTTAACTACTCCATAATCTCCCGTGCTTTCTAACTTCGTCATTTCAGAAGATTTCTTGAAGATTCTCTTATTGATTTTGGCGTCCATGCGGTATCTTCTTGGTTTCTAGCACACATAGTAGAACCCGGATAAGCATGCACACCTTATATTATTCATAGTATGGTTGTTGGTGTGGGCACAAAACTGTAGTGCACACACAACTGTGTTTGTGCGCATGCACAATATTTATCCCAAAACTTTGGGTGCCAACAAAAGGTGAAAAGTGTCTCTCTATTTTGACTAGCGTTAAAAAGAAAATCAACATTGCTAAAATTAGAACTAATTCTCATGAGCTACATAGTGAGATTGAGTGTTCGACAATCCTCAAAACACCATGGCATGAAAGAATATGCCACCTTTGCGACACCAAGAAGGTTGAATATGGAAAGCACTTTCTCTTGGAGTTCCCTGTGTATATTCAAATTAGATCTCATTTTCAAAATATATGTCATAAATCGACCTCCGTAACCTTCTAAGTCATCAAAACTATAGTGATCTTGGAACGCTTCTCCTAATGATTTTTGAACATCGAAATAACATTATATAGAAACATAAGTAATCTCTTACCTTTTTTAAGGTCCAATAAACCACTTTTGATCTCAATGGACGTTAACCATCATCATCATTATAAATATGATGCAAAAATAAAATAAAATAAAAATCATTAATTATAATTAATTTTAAATTAAATATAAAATATTTGTGGAAAAATAAAAATATAATGGAGAAATAAAAAAATTAATAATGATTATGATTAATTTTGTTGAAAGAGTTTTAAAAAATATATATATAATTCTATCTTGATTTGATATCCAAAAAATATTTTAAAAAAAAAGTGAATTTGTTTATTTATTAAGTTGCTTCACAACCATTACACTAGGGTTGAGATCTAATTATTTTGTCCTAAATGGGTGATTTTTTTATTTACTTAAAGTTTAAAACATTTATTTTAGCTTGTCTTTTATAAGAGTTATTAAAAACTCTCTTGGCAATGTGATTTTTTTATTTTTAGAGTTTATTATAAAAAATAAAAAATATTTGTAGAGTTTATTATAAAAAATAAAAAATATTTTTAGAGTTTATTATAAAAAACAATGTGATTTTTTTATTTTTAGAGTTTGTTATAAAAAATAAAAAATATTTGTAGAGTTTATTATAAAAAATAAAAAATATTTTTAGAGTTTATTATAAAAAATAATAAAAAGGGGTTTGAAAATTTCATTCTAGTTAATGATAGTTTTTCAAAACTCGGAGGTTTTGGATTAATTTAAAAACCATGGAAATCCCTAAAATATAGAGGATATATATGTTGGAATTTCAATTTAGTGAAATTTTAACAATAGATTTTAACCTAATTTATTTGACAAAAAAGGAATGGTTTTAAATTATATTAAAAATAAAAAGTTGTTTAACATAATCTTTATCCATAAATAAAAGTTGTTTAACATAATCTTTATCCATATTACTTTATTGAAATATATTTTTTTTAAATATGAATTAGATTATATATAATATATAACTTTATTGAAACATATTTTATTTTTTTAAATATGAATTAGATTATATATAATATTATGTAAAATATAACAAGTTGTTGTAATTCTATATCTTTTCATGTATGGGATTAAAGTTACATGTTAATTAAAAGGTAAGTGATGATAATATGGGATGTTACTTTCTTGTGGATAATATCTAGGTATAAATAACTTTTTGTCTTAGTATATGACTTTAAATTACTTTTCATTGGCTAAGAGTGTATCTTTTTTGGACCTAAGAAAATAGGTTAACAACCCAAAATTGAAAAGTCTTTATTAAAAGTGGAAGTCTACCCCATATAGACCACCAACAAATTATTTAGATGACTAGATTTTATTTACACACAATAATGCAGTTGTAAATAAAAACTTTCATATTATATCAATAGAAACTAGGCTAATAACCCCAAGTATTATAAACTTTTTCTTACCTATGAAAAACACAATACCCATTTATGTACTATCCTCGTTAACCCATTTATATACTATCCTCATTGTAATATTTAATATGGAAAGACCTAACAAATGTAGGGTTTTAGAGCTTCCTAGATAGGTTTTTATGAGGGTATAAAAACGTTATTTTGTTGATCTCCTAAGGGTCAGTGTGTTTTTGGCCAATTTTCGATTTGTTGTTAGCAAAGAATTAATATTATTATATTCTGTGGAATCTTCACTGCTGTCATGATTTACTGCAGTGGTAAAGTTGAAAAACATAAGGGCTTTTGTGTTTGGGGTGAGATTGAATTTTCACATGAAGGTAAGTTTCATAACCATCAACGTGATTCAACGAGCTTTTGTTTTAAAATCAAATTGAAATATCTTGAAATTTAAGTTGCCTTATCTTGAACTAAACTTTTTCCAGTTTGATTTTTTTTCGGTTTAAGTTTTTGGCGTGTGTTGCGTTTGCGCTTGATGTCTTCTAGATGCTAATGGTGCTGCAATTCTTAATTGACATGTTTCCTCATCGATTCCATCTCTTAGTGGGTAAGCCTTTTAATCTAAGACTTTTCAATTGTCTTTTATTTTTATTATTAGAACTTTAAATAAATTTATTATTTTGAAAAGATCATATAAATTTAAATTTAAGTAAGAAAAGTTAGAAAATTAAAAGTTGGTTTTAAATTTTTTTCATTTTAAAGGAGGAAGAGAAAGACGTTCCTTGTTGGTCCATAAACTCGGCTACATGAGAATACACTACCAAGTTGGGATATGCAGTTATGATGGAAGCTAGTTTCTCAAGTGACAAACAATGGTGGTGGCATATCCTATAGAATCTCCACGCACCCCTTAAAAGAAAAATAACTATGTGGCTTGCACTCATTAATAAGATTCTAACATGGGAAAAGGGTATGAAACAGGGCTAGATTGGATCCAGTCAATGCCCTTTATGAAAAAATAATGAAGGAACTAGCTCTCACTTGTTTATTTTTTGTCTTTACACAATACGAGTTTTCAAGACTATCTCGATTGAATTCAAACAAAAGGAAACCTAGGGGGGATAAGAGTTGGATGACTGCATGTGGGCTTGGTTGGAGGATAGGTCGGTAAAACAAGTGGAAAGATTGACTTGTATTCTGGTCAACATTATATGGTGGAAATGAAATAGTATCATTTTCAGAGATGTGGTCATCCCTCCTGTGGTCATGGCTAATCAAATCAAAAATATTTCAAAAGAATTCAACATAGCAATGAAATGAAAAAAGTCTCGGATCTCGATCATGCCTAACCTAGACATGGGAACCCCTTGATATTTCTTTGACGACACAAGCCAAGGTCACCCTCCAAAGTGTGGGGTTGGGGTCATGTTGTTCATTAACCAAAATCATTATTTGCATATTCGGTATGTGCTTTGCAGAGGCTCCAATAACATAGTTGAATTCATCGCCTTAAGGACCTTGTTGGCTATCGCTTTGGAGAAAGGAGAAAAAAAATTACAAGTGATGGAAGATTCAAAGCTTGTGATAGATTGGGCCCTCAAAAAAGTCAAAGTGGATAATGTTTGTGTGGGGCCTTTCGCTTCACGATATTAAGGAAACCTACCTTTCTTTTGACTAGTTATCCTTCAGTCATATATATAGAGAACTAAACTTAAAAGTTGAAGAACTCTCTAAGGAGGTCCTATGGCTTCCTACGGGTTCCTTTAGCTTCTATGAATTTGTTGATGGTGTAGAGACAAAATCCATGGAATTTTGTCTCTAACTTAGTGGTTTTTGGACAACATTATGTAGTTTCTTTTTTTTTGTAAGTGAGTGTAGAAATCTATATTACTAGAAAGATTGTGATACAAAATGTGGGGAACCTGGTCTTCCTAGAAGGAAACCAGACTAGGGGGTCCCTAGTTGCACAAGTTGATAGTAACGAGGGATGGTCCTGGTCTGCCACCAAGGGAAACCAGACCAGACCTTCCATGTCCAGTTTGAGAAAAAAAATACTTACATCAAAGTAGAGACTAAAACTTCCCCCCCTAAACCAGAGCATGAAGGATATCTGAGTTAACCAGACAAAGCCTGCCCTTACTATCTATAGACTACCAAATCATTAAGCTGGAACTATGAAGTGTTTATGCACCTAGGGGTGCTCCTTTCCGCCATCCTCCTGGCTCTTGTTATCTTCCTTCTGAGCGGTCGTGCAAGTCTTCTTGATTTGAGTTGGTGCACCGTGTCCATCAGCAGGCGTAATGTCCATGTGGTGTAAATAGCGTAGGTAGAGGTGGAACTAGGCTGCCAACCGCTCCAGCTTGCATTTCTGGTCCTTTTCTACCTCTACTAACAGTTTGGTAATATTTTCCAGACTGTTGATGCCACGCAGGATCTCATCCAACATTGTCCTGTTTTCCCTGTTATCCTCCTGCCTGGTTTCTTCCCTTTCTGAAACCACTTCCCTGATCATCATTTTAGTTAGCCATGCCATCTTCACTTCTTTTTGGTAGAGGGTTTCCCTGGGTTGCGTGGCCCCTAGATCATTTACCCAGTCTACTTCTTGTACCAATGCATCTCGCGCTTTACCTTTGCACTTGTTCTTTAATTCCTTTTCCCACCGGGTGATGGTTGCCTTCCCCTTCGGCACAAGCAAAGTTCAGAAGGTGCCCTCCGCATATTTTGCTGCATGTTCCATTCTTGTTATCCACCACGAAATGTTCAGGACTTCCTTCCCTGGGGGGTTCCTTTTCCTGCGCGTTTTCTTTAGTCGCGCCATCCCGCTTTGCCTACCGCAACTCTTGTTCTGGTTACTCGGCATGTTCCTCACTTCACAGGAATTCTCACTTTCCATGCCCTTGTCTCTGTAATGATCCCTACTGTTGTGCTCCTTCTGATTGCGTCTATTTATGTTGTCCCTCTTCTTATTGACCTTTTCCCTCTGCAAGCTCATCCTTTCAATATTGGTTTGCTCGCAGTGATGAGCACTTCCATCCATTTTCCTGTTAAGGCTCATGTGATCATGATGGGTTGTCCTTTGTCCCTGTGCGATCACTGCCATTGCTCTCTTATGATCTGCCTGTTCTGCACTCTATACCTGTACTTGGCCTGGTGGATCGATTCTAGTTATCATCAACCCCTCCTGCCTTATTTCATTCGTTGTGTGCGACTTACTGCCTCGCCTTTCCCTTGTGCTTTCCCCACACCTCTTGCGAGCGTAATAGCCTTTCTTCCGGTCATTCGGTTGTTGCTTATTGTGTTCTTGCATGCTTATTGGTGGCAGAGTGTTAGGCAATCCTATTCTTCTTGGGGCCCACGTACCTTCCAAGAGGCCTTGCGTTGTCCTCCTCGATGTGACCTTCCATGCTTAAACTGTCTTCACGATCTTTAGCCGCAAGGTGGTTGCAGTCTATCCTGAGTTGCCCGCTCGAAATTTTGATCCATGTATCATCTACTTCTGGGCCTTCCTTGCTGACCTCCTCATTGGAGAGCCTATCCGCTAGAGAATTCACTGACCTGCGCACCTAACACAAGTCCATTGTATTTAGAGTTCTCAGATGCTTTTGGATTTTCTGTAGGGAGTGTGCAAGGCACCAATGGCACTGAACCTTGCCCACTCTAGTGCCATTTTGGAGTATTTTCATTGTGTTGATAACCAGGGTGGAGTCACCTTTCACGATGGTGTTTGTCATCCTTTCATGGCTTAGTATTTCAAGGCCAAGTTCTAGGGCTCCAAATTTCGCCGCATTGTTGGTTGAGTTTCCCATGCTCCCAACGTATAGTCGGATGATGTTGCCCCCACTGTCTCTGATCAATCCTACTGCCCCGGCCACTCCTGGGTTTCCTTTTGTTACCCCGTCAAAATTCAATTTGAGGAACCCTGACAGAGGCGGAGTCCAGTTGCGGGCTCCTATTTGGAGTTGCAGGTTGCACCCTACAGATATGTTGTTGTGCCATTCTTTTAGATGGAAAAACTCTAGGATTCTGGAGTCTTGGTCTGTGAGTTGCGCTTTCTCCATATTGTTGTTGCGACTCTGCATTGTTTCTCTTATTTGATAGACTATTGCCTCCTTTATCCTTTCTTTCAGTATGCTTTCATTCCTGAAGATGCACCGGTTCCGTTCTTTCCAGATTTCCTAGATGATCATCCCTGACGTTAGAGTCCAACAAAGGTTCACCATTTCATTTTCGTTGTAACCCTCATTCCATTTGTTGATGGTTGCATTGATGTTCCGCTGAATCCTATTGGATTGAAGGAAGATGCTTGTCGCCCAATCCCAAATCTCTGTTGTGTAACTGCATTTGTCAAGGAGGTGATTAGTTATTTCCTCCTTGACTTGACAAAGATGGCAGCGAGAGGAACCTATGAAACCCCTTTTCATGAGGTTCTCCCAAGTTAGAATTCAGTTATGTAGAACTAACCATTTGAACATTTTGATTTTTGGCCATTGGGGGCTTCTCCAAATCTTTTCCCATTGTTTCTCTAGATTTTCTTGGTCCTGGCCCGTGATGTAATACCATGCTTCCTTTAAGTTGAATTCACCCCTGTTTTTCCTTCCCCACCTCAATCGGTCCTCTTCTTCCGATACCCGAATTTTCCTTTTCCCTAACTTCTCCTCCACCTTTTTCGTTATTGTTTTGATCAAGGATTTGTTTTGCGGATTAAGTTTGTCCCAGATCCTCCATCTGGCGTTGACATCCCTTTGGTTCCAGTAATGATGGATTTTTGTTTTTCCTTTCCCAATTATTTCCTGTTGTAGCTCCTCCTTGTCCGAATTTTCCATCCCTCCCTTGTTCTCATGAACCGAATTTTCTCTTGGTAGCTGGTGTTCGAGGTATACTTGGCCTTCCAGAGGTTTTCCCACGACATCGACTTGTATTTTACCCATCTCCACCAGAGCTTTGCCCCATAGGATTCATTGGTTACTTGTGGGTCTTGTAACCCCAGGCCGCCTTTGCTTTTTGGTTTGCATACCTTATCCTAGGCCACCAGGGCCCATTTTGTTTTATTCTCTATGCCTCTCCATAGGAATTCTCATTGGATGCCTCTTATATTTTGTAGGATTCCTTTGGGGGATGGGAACACTGACATCATATACACCGGAATTGTTTGTAGAACCATTTTGGTGAGGATAGGCCTTCCGACCATGTTTAGGGCTCTGTATGTCCAGTTCTTTACCCTTTCCTACAGTTTTCTAATAACTCCTTCCCATGTAGCATTTTTGCAACCTCTGTCTGTCAGGACGATTCCCAAGTATTTGTTGGGAGCATTTTACGTTCAAACCCTAGAATGTTGGCCAAGTTTCGTTGGATAGTTGGATTAGTGTTGAAGAAATATATCATAGATTTGGAGTGGTTGATTTCTTTCCCCGAGGCTTCCCCGAAGTATTCTAAGATTCTTTTAAAATCCTTTGCTTCATTTACCATGGGTGTGCCATGGAGTAGAGTATCATCAATGAATTGTTGATGTGTGGAGGTTGGAAAGTTTTCAAAAGGTTTGAGTCCTTTTATTTCACCACCTGCAGTTGTGATTTTTATGCTTCTGCTTATCCCTTCCATCATTAGGATGAATAGGAAGGGGGATAGCGGGTCCCCTTGTCTTATGCCTCTGGATGGATAGAAAGGTTTGGATGGGGCTCCATTGATTAGTAGCTAGTAGCTTGTCATTGAGACTAGAGTGACTATCCAGTTGATCCAATGTTGTTCAAACCCAAAATCTTCCAACGTCTTAGCCATGTAGTGTCATCTTATTTTGTCATAAGCCTTCGCCAGATCAAGTTGGATTATCATCCCCCCTCTCCTTTGGCTTTTTAGCATGTGAATAATCTCATGGGCGTGGATGATATTGTCCAAGATTTGTCTTCCTTCCAAAAAACCCGCCTGTTCCTGTGAAATCAATGTGGGGAGGAGTGGCTTCAATCTATTGGCTATGACTTTTGAGATTATCTTGTATACTATGTTACATAAAGTTATAGGCCTGTAGCAGTCTGGGGTCCTGGCTTCATTTTCTTTTGGGATTAGAGTGATCATTGTGGCATTTAAATATTTTAGGATGGAAGTCGATCTCCTGGAGTCCTCCACCATCTCGTAAATGTCATGCTTAACCACTTACCAATAGGCTTTGAATAATTCTACTGTGAAGCCATCCGGGCTTGGGGCCTTTCTGTTGGGCATCTCCTGGACCACTTGGTCAATTTATTCCTTTGCGATTGGTTTACTTAGGCTGACATTTTGATCCTTTGTGACCAACTTGGGGATGTGTTGAAATATTCTTTGCATGGCCTCGTATCCATATTGGTTGGGTTCATAGGCTATCCCTTGGAAATGATTGACCAATGTATTCTCAATTTCCTGGTGGGGTTGTCTTTCGATCCCGTCCTGATCCCTAATCTTCAAGATTTTGTTATGGGATCTTCTTGCAATAGTTGTTCTATGGAAAAACTTGGTGTTCCTCTCCCCTTCCTTTAGCCACCTTATTTTGGACTTTTGGCACCACAGGGTTTCTTCCTCCTAGCCTCTTGCTTCCCATTCTTGGGTCATTTGTATCTCTTCTTTTTTCTGATCCTCTGTGTATCCCTCTTCGATGCACAATTGTTGTAGCTTCCTCATTATGTCCTCGATGCTTTTTTTCCCCTGGTTTATGCTTTCAAAGACTTCCTTGTTCCACTCCTTGAGTTGATGTTCATCGAGGACAAAGACTTCCCTTGGTTCGATAGTTCCTCCCGCCACCATTAGTGGACGTTCTCCTTGAAGGTGGGATGGTCAATCCAAAATTTCTCAAATCTAAATGGTCTGTTCTTCAATGTGGTTTGAAAATTAGCTTCCAGTTGAACTGGACAATGGTCTGATCCCCCCAAAGGGAGGATGTTGCAGTATAAAGTTAGTCCCTTCAAAATAATAGATTCTGACACTAAGAATATGTCTAGCCTTGTATCTACTTGGTGGTGATATAGTCGTTTGTTGTTCTAGGTGAACTATCCATTGCTTGTCATGATATCCACAAGCTCCATTGTGTCAATGAATGCTAAGAAATCTTTTGCATATATGTCCAGTCTCCTAGTGCCCCCTTTTTTCTCAGCAAGACTAGTGATGATGTTGAAATCCCCTGCCATGATCCAATGTAGGTTGCGGGTAGGCTCCTTTAGATTCTCTAGGTCTAAGAGCATTCGTCTTTTTTCCTCCATCACCTGGGGGCCATACACATTAGTGCATAGAATTTTTGTCGTGTTCCTTATAATTTGTATGTTAACAGAAAGTGTGTTTCTTGTGGCCTCTGCTGCAAGTAGGTTCATCGATTATGGGTTCCACAAGGTGAGGATTCCTCCTACCATTTTTTGGCTTTCGACAGACAACATCTTGTACTTACTCCAGTATTTTTTACTGATTATTTCCATTCTGTCTAAATTGCATTTTGTTTCTTGAATGAAACATAGGTCAAGTTGTTCCTTACTCAGTCTAGTTTTAAGGATTGGTTGCTTTCTTGGGTTGTTTAGGCCTCTTATATTCCACGTTATAATATTCATTTAAATATGTGGGGGGGGGAGGGGTTGGGGAAGAGATTTTTAATCTTACCTGAGTTTATCAGCAAGGCTCCTAGTTCTTGTAGGGCTACGCTATTTGATTTTCTTCCTTTCTTCCACCATGCCTTCTTAGGTGAGTGTTGTGGTTGTCCATCTCCTATTTTTATTCCTAGGTGTCCTATCTCTTCATGCATGTGCTTGATCCATCTAGATTTTGCTTCCTCCCTTAGGAGGAAAATATATTGAATGTGATCGAGTTTCTCCGCTGGTACATTGTCTATTCCCTGCCTCTTCCATTGCTCCAAAATTTTCGGTAGATGTATTCCTTCCCTTTCCACTATGTCTCTGATATCTGGGTCTTATGTTCCTACCTCGCTTGGTGTCATCTCTGAATCTCTGTCTGCTTCCTACATTGGGGTGTTGGTATCTTTGTTTCCTCCTTTCATAGGATTTGCATTACCTCCCTATTCTCCCTTGTTGCTTGGCATTTTTGTGTTCTCATGAGTTACTTTTTCACTTGCTTCCTTAGATTTGTTCTTTCCCTTTCCTCCTTCTTCCCCTTGGTTGGGCCTGCCTCTTCCTTCTGTTCTAATCTTAGCTTCTGGGTTGCTTCCTGTTGGGGCCTTTCCTTGTCTTTTGTTTCCTCGACTTTTGTGATTTGGATTCAAAAAACCGTCCTCATACTGCTGTAGCTTGGTGTTTTTCGCTTCTTGGTTTTTATTGAGAGGGCATTCCCTTAGTAGGTGTCCATGTTCATGACATATTTTGCATCGAAACAATATCTGCTCGTAGTCTATACTTTGTATCCATTCCTCATCCTTAAACTCCAAGCTTATGGCTTCCGGGAGCGCCCCCGAAACGTCCATCTCTATGCAGATCCTTGCGTAGGATGTATATCTTCCTTTTAGAGTAGCTTACGATGTCTTGACATATTTTATGATCTTGTTCCCTATGTCTTCAAAAGTGGACGACAACCAGTAGTCTAGTGGTAAGGAGTAAATCCTTAGCCAGACTGGGACATTTTTAAAGGTTTCTTTCTCTAGGGAGAAGTTTTCCTTCCATGGCCGCATGTACAACCCCGCTAAGGCATGGAAATATGCCCCCCTCTCAAAGAATTTATCCCTGTCCTCCAAGTTCATAAAGACTGTTGTGAAGAATCCTTTTGAGCCCAGGTGGAGTTCCACTTCTCCACTTGGCTTCCAGTGGTATTTTATCGAGTTGCACAATTTTTTTTCTGTGGGCCATGGGCCCATGAACTTGCAGATTGTAACGTAGCTAGAGGTAGTGGGTGGGGGGGGCAGAGGGTCTATAGTTATAATAGTGGAGACCATTCAATGTAAGGTGGACTAGGTCCACTATATTATTAAATAAGGCTCACTATGGTAGTTAGATATAATAAATGAGTAGTTATATATAATAAATGTAAGAGGACTTCTTAGAAAGTTCTACTTCTAGAAGACTCCTCCTCTAGAATGTTCTTAGGTGATGGTAGCACTATATAAAGGGGTTCAAGAAATTTAATGGGACATGAAGAGAATTATTGTATTGTGAGTTGTAGCTCAATAGGAGGATTCTCCCTCGAAGAGGCAAGTGAATAGGAGATGACCCCTTCCATAATAGGATCCATTGTATGGTGTTGCCCTACCTCAAGGGTTTGATAGTAATACAGGAGATTTTGCATGTTGTTCTTGTATATCTGTTGTGGTGTTTTTTTATTAAGTTTGTGGTTCTTAACAACTGGTATCATAGCACTTTCCTTGGCAGACATTGTGGGCAAATATTTTTTATTTTTTCAGATTTTTTTTCGGAGAAGAAAAAAGAGGGCCGCGAAATTACAGAATGTTTTGGTATATTTCTATGAAAAATTTGCAAAAATAGGTTGTATATATAAGTTTATCTAAAAAAAAACCCAAGTTGAAAAAACAAATCATCCGAAACGGAGTCTGGGAAGTCAAGATATTGAAGTTTTAAAATCTGCAATTTTTCACGGTTTTTTCCGCAGACGGCGGTGCGATTTTTATTTATTTATGTATAATATTTAGGCTTAATTTTCCAAAAAAAATTACAGATCTGAGTTCCTCTCACAATTTCAACCAATTTCAAAAAAACAATCAGGCGAAACAGAGTCCTGGAAGTGAAGTTATGAGCATTTTAAATTCAATTGTTTTTCAGGGTTTTTCTGGAAAACACTGCGATTTTCTGCAGTAATTTATTGTTCTATTTTTTTGGTTTTTTTGTGATGGTGGTAGGACTATAGAGTTCATAAATTTTCATAGAGTTCTCATATGGATATTTCTTCTCAAACCCTTAAATAAATTCTACATATTATTGAAGCATTCAAAGCCCAATTGTTTGACACATTGAATGACAGATTGAATGGCTTTGTAAATGGTCTCAATGACAGTTTTCATAGTATTCAAGATTCTTTGGATAAAATGCAGGAGAGGTTTCTTATGGCGGACCTCAAGGATGAATATAATCAAGAAATATATGCTTGGTATGATTTTGAGGCCGATTGCGATGATTCGTATATGGATAGTTGTTGTTTCTGGGATGACAACCACTTCCATATTTTATTTGATGACTTTACTCCACCTTCTGTAGAGAACATCAATGTCCCATATCAGGATCTAGTTACCAGCATCCAACTTGCATATTCTACAATGGTATTGTTCCTTCCAGATTCATCTTTGATCATCTCCCACTATGTGGATGGATATTTTTATTTAGATCCACATGATAGGTATCAGTATTGGGAACATCATTTTCAGTTGGTTACTAGGTGTCGATATCTTCCATGTGGGGTTCACATGAGAAATTGGACATGGGACCCTGGTTTACAATGGCGGTTGGACTACTTCAGCATGGTGTCTACCATTTCTCAATGGGACCCTGGTTCTCTAGTCTACTTCAGCACTATGATCCACACTTATCCATGGGACCCTGGTATATGGTTGTACATCAAGCGTTGAGAACAATGCTTTCATAAGGGGGATGGAATGTAATATAGCTAGAGAGGTAGTTGGGGGGG
>SNQJ01S0031814.1:33644-48968 GCA_010110895.2 Picea sitchensis
ATTGGAAGATTGTTTGACACAAAAGTGGTGTTCAATATTCATTAGAAGTGATTTTAGGTTGAATGTTCAGATTTTAGGTTTAATGTTCGCTCACCAAAGACTAAATCGACTAAAATCCCTAGGTACACTTAACTAAATAATAACTAAGAAACTTTTATTGAATGAATTTGGTTATTATGTTTTTCAATACTACTGGCATAGGTTAGGAGTGAAGATTGATTAAATCTTAGAGTTTGAATTTTGTAAAGTTTATTGGAGTATATTTACTTTTAAAATAGGTTTTATAAGGAAATTATAAAAAATAAGTCATGTGTGTCACATCAAAAATGTGTACCTTACCATAAATCTAAAGCTAATATAGAATTATACTAGCATACCCCCTAAGTGGGCGAATGGGAATGTCGAAGTAATTTGAGGGAGGTTTAATATTAATGTTGTTAATTGGGATTATAAAGATATTGCAATTAAAATGATTGTATTTGAAGTTGGTTCACTATATTGATGATGTTTGGCTCATGCACCCAAGGTGTCTCAACTTGTATAAAGGCAACATGGAACAGTTCACCACCCCGTCCATTGAACAGACAAACAACGTTGGGCATTGCAACCTCTTATCCTAACCCTTTGTCCCCACTTAAACAATGTGTCTACTACCATCAATAGGCAAAGACCTTACATGAAGCCCCTAAAGAACCATATATCTTCCCTCTGTGAATGTCTCTAAATACATGTTTCTATTAATTAAAATTAACTTATTTAATTATTTTTAAAAGGCATCCATGTTCTTTTAGAGTAAAGTAATTTCTAGAGTAAAGTGTTGGAATTATGTACTAATTGTTAAGCTAAAATCTCAAGTATAAACTATATAAAAAAATGTATAAGACGATCAGATTCAAGAATATTACGTACATTTCTACATGATAAAGTAATCCAATATCAATAATATACATATTACATAAATTTATAAATCAGAAACTTTATGTATCCTAGTAAATCTTACTTGAAATACTAAAATGATAAGATCCTATTTAAAAAGTTATAGATGCACAATATTCCAGAGGAAAAAGTTATCATATAAAGTTATGATGTACATAAATTTGAACCCTATAGGTATGGAATGTCTTTAAAACACTCGAAGAGAAATGCCTATCATGAAAACATTATATTTATTACTAATCAAAAATTGTGTTCTTCTTGATTTGAGCATTCAAACAACGCTTGCTTCCACAAGTGATTCAAGTGATGTTCCCCTTTCTAGGAGAATGTGGATTCCTTATCGGTGGCACATAGGTTTTGGAGGCTTCTGAATACGTGTGATAGTGATATTCAACTTCTTTCTTGCATTAAAAAATTTGTCAATTGTTGTTGACAACGTAGGTGAAAGAACATGCATAACGATCCATTATCTAGCCCATGATTCTTCTGAAATGTAGATTGGAATCAAAGGATGGATCTTTGTTTTACTTGTGAGCATGGTTTTATCATGCTTTTAGGGTTTTGGGTTTCAAATACAAGAAAAAGAAAAAAATTAAATGCAGATAAGAAGGTTTAAAACGAGATTCGATTCCGTGACCTCTGAGTTCACTATACAAAGTAGAGTGTGGTTTGTATTGGCAGTGAAGAAGGGCAGAAAATGATTGAGAGGTAGATGAGGTTTGAGGTTGGTCTTCAACTTTGAACACACCCACTTTGGTATTAATATATTCCTCGACATCACTTACACCATCCAATTCATAACAATTGGTTTAGTTAAGATAATGAAAGGATCTTGGATTTCCCAACTTGTATATTTTAATATCCTGGAAACATCACAAGACAATTTGTAAGCTATGATTTATTATATAATGATATTCAAATCAAATGAGTAGATATGATGGATACTTCCAACATTGCACCAAGGCACCAAGTCTTGGATCAAAATAGGAAAGAATTGTCCATATAAAGTATCAGATAGATGATAACATATCTTAGATGGAGCAACACAAAGTAGGTAAAAGCAATGATAGTTGTTTTATGGATCTAAAACTTGACAGACACAAGACCTTTCTAAAACGTAGGTTCTCACAACAATTCTTGATATCCTTCCAGTCTTGTCGAATTGAAGCTCCACAAATTTCCCAAAACTACTGTAAAACAGAGGTATGCTTTCCATGTTAGTCTAACACAAGATATGGTGAAGATCCATAAGAAATCCTACAAAATAGTAGGCCAATGGAAATACAATCTCCCATACCCCAATCCTCTCCATTGAAATTGTCTTTGTCGTATTTTGTTTTCTTTTGGTGTAGTTTTCCATTTTTTCTCTTTGTACTCCACTTGTGCATGAGTTTTATATGCATTTTTTATCCATTTGGCACCTTTATTATTCTATATCCCACTCTTCAAACAATTTTCTTCAATTTGAGATAAATGTTTTCTTCCTCTTTTTTAGCTCAACTCCATTGATTTTAACCGTAGCCCGATCATTGTCTATCAGTGAAATTTCTTCCTAGACAAAATCAATGTTCTCATTACATCCAATTTTATTGGGTAAATAACATGTTTCACTGAGTTCTATCTTGTAATGGGCATTGTTTTTTACTCTTATACAACTTTTTATCTGAGATTTTTACACTTGCTCGATTTGGTTCCATCTATCTCCATATATACTTTATGTCCATAGTTCACATTTATCAAGGAGTATTGGGGTTATGAGCATTTGAAAAGGGGTGTGCAACATATGTCAATCCTAAGCCTCTGTTATCTTACATCTATTTTGTGGTAGGAAGATTGTGTTCCTCCCTCCTTACGGTGTTTTTCTCGTGCTTCAGATCTCACTTTAAATTCTCATTGAAATCTAGTCCCAAATATTTATAGTTTTGGGTTATTTATAGTCGCTAGCCTTCAACATTTATTTATGCAAAAAAAACTGAAAGGCCACTAAATAATCTTATAGGTTGCATGGTATCCTAGTTGTTAGTATCACATCATTTACATACAACATTATCTGTATGGTATTCTTCTTATGCGCATCCCTCTATCATCTTTCATGTTTATCCATTTCTCTAATTTATCTATATAAACGCCCAATAATATAAAATAAAAAAGACAAATTTGTTTCACCTCACAATCATTGTTATGCTTTCCAAAAACCTTTACAAGATATGAGGGTCCTACACTTAAGATCTTGAACAAGGCTGCAATCACTTTTTGTCCTTGCTCTAATTGAAACTCAATTAATCCCAAGTGGAAACGTAAAGGGATTTTACCACAGTTTCTTATCGCAGGTTACTTAGCCTACTCGTGTAATCAACATTAATGGACATAACTTGATGGAACTATTATTAGGTAAGGTTTGGGGAGGGAATAAAAAAAATAGTGGGCTTAAAAAATTCTCAAACAAAATATAAAAACACCATTTACTTAAAAATTGAACCAGATTTTTTTAATACCATTATTTTTAACATCTACAACTCAACTAACCTAACTAAAAAATAACTTTACTTTAAATATATTAAATATATAATTAAACTTTATTTTAAATATATTAAATATATAATTAATATTTCTTAGATATATAATTAAAATATATTGATTTCCTAAAAAAAAAGGCTCAATTCATTAATTTTTTTTTTTTTAATTATTAAGTAATACATAACTTTAAGGTTTTCATTTTAATTATAAATTAAAAATGTTGATAATTAAAGAATAATCAAACAAATGTAATTTATTATATATTAATTTTAACTTTAAAAATTATAATAATAAATTCTAGTATTGAATTTGTATCTTTTCTATATATTTTTATAGCATATCATGAATGAGATGTATTATAGGTGCAAACTATATCAAGTAAATTGAATTTTCATCTTTTTAATGCATTTTATAACATATTATGAGTGAAATGTATCACATGTGTAACTATGTATTAATGAAAACCAAAACATAATAAATATTAAATTTACAATTTTCTTAAATTGAATTTTATCATCTTCTCTATATATTATATTAGGAGAGAAATGTATCACATAATTAATATTTATTAAGTAAAATTAAAAGATAATAAATTTTTAATGATCAAATTTAATTTAAATTTTAAATTTTTAATATTTGTTAATTTTTGAAGATATTGAGAATGTTATATAAAGTTATATAAAATTAGCTTTTAAAGAGTTATAATTGGTTTATGCATCTATTTGAGATAAAATAGATGTTAATAAAAGTCTTCTCAACAATGGGCGTAACATGGAAGAATTTTAAATACACATATGTTTTGGATAATGTGAACATAATATTCACATGCATAATATGTCATATTTTAGGACATTTACAAACTACTTGTCCACATGCTTGAACCAAACTATTGGTAAGATAGTTTGTGACAGTTTATAAATTTGGAAGCAACTTCTTCACAAGATTCAAATTATATCTCCTCAAGTTACCTTTCAAAATATTCTCACCACAAGAATCTTATTCCATCTTTCACATTAAATGTACTATTAAATTGATGCATACCTACTTACCATTAGACATAGTCATTATCAAAAATACCAATTGATTTGGAATCGTTACCTTCTTTCCAGTTGTAGTCTTATGTTAACTTTTGTAACTTGACCATCAACCCAAAGTGTATCTCAATCTTCCACCCATACATGGTATCCTACTATAATATTCATTGTAGTTGGCTCCATTTAGCCAATATATGGAATACTTGTGAGAAACATTTTCAAAGGCTAATGATAAGATTATATAAAAAAAACTTAAAAATCCACAAATGCATGTCAAGTCATGGACTCCATACATTGATTGAATAAATTAAACTCAGTAAAACATGGAGAATATTCTCTATGAATATAGAGGGAATCACACATAAGTTTGTTACATAGTGCTATGACTCCTCCTAAATATAAGTATGTGGTTTCACAACAAAGTATAAGTATGAGGTTTAATAACAAAGGTATTATTATTAACTTGGTATTATGTTAATATTAGAATTAACAATGACATTTAAGCAAAACCATTTACGAAAAGAATGTAATACACACAAGAGTTAATAATGTTTTGAAATATAAATAGTGATGATGTTTAAGGTTCCTTCAAGACCAATAACATTTACTTATCAAATGAAGAGAATCATAATAATTATTCTTTGAAATGTCAACTTTATGTTTGAACATGGTGGAAATGAAAATATCAAATCTATTATGTTTTTTTTTTAAGTATTAAAATGTAATTAAGATATAAAACTGGATAAAGTAAAGTTCTATATTATTAAGGGTAGGAAATTGTACCCATTATCTCAACTTAGTTTGAAATATAAATTTTATATATATTTTTATTTTAAAATAATTTTAAGTTAGTAAAACTATCCATTTTACTATACAATTACTAAAAAAATTAGTAAACTTAACCATCATATTGAAAATATATATATATATATATATATATATTTTTTAATTTAAAATATTCAAAAATAAATTTAATTAAAAAATCTAAAACTTATCATTTTTAATATTACATTAATTTTTACAAAAATTAATATATATCATTAATTAAAAATGTTAACTAAATATTCACATTTTAATGTAAAAATTAATATATATCATTAATTAAAAATGTTAACTAAATATTCACATTTTAATCTTTTATCCCTGTAGCTACAAACATCACAAATGGAATTCTCCCAATGTCAATATATGTTTTTCCTTCATAAAATTTACCATTTTCTACTATTATAAGTACATATTCTCAATAATAACATTGTATATATAAACATAATCCTTAATGAGAGGATGAATGGCAGGAACCTGTGTGGTACGTGAGGTTGGTTAACAAATCACCTTTATGCGCCCCCCACTGCACAGTACTTTAAAGGAGAAAAAGTATAAAATGCACCAAATCTAAAGGAAATCCTTTCACAATTTTTTTAAAACCTTTTCCACTTTCTCATTCCCATATTTATATTATATAAAGACTGAAAACTGACCTACTTATAGATTTGGGCGCTTTTGGTTTTGATTTTTTCACAATTTGTATGATACAATTTCATATTTTATAAACATTTAATCACAGTTAATTGAGTGGAGTCCTGGGATCAACGATAGACATGGAATCAATACGTGGAAATAAGTTTAATGACCAACATACACCTAACTTGCGTGACAGCTTGGTTTGAGAGTCCTTTTGTTGTCAGTTACCTTGTTTTCTTTACTGCTGGTATTCTTTGTATTCGAATAGAGTAGTATTTGTTGTCATGATCGTTTTTCCCCTTTTTTTTTCCAAGAGAAATTACTCAATTATATATTAGGTATAAAATCGTTTACAATAGCACTGTAACCAGTCAAGCTGAAAATACGTGAGCCAATTAACATGTCAGGTCTAAAATGTTGCTGAGCTTGAAGCTGTCAGTCGAAGATTGAATGGGCAATATGTCTGATAGCAAAAAAACCAACGCAGAAACGGACTGCAGTCTCATGGTCATATCTGTATAGTCGGGAGTCCTATGATTTGGATCGGAGGCCTCATCCAGTGTTACCAACCTCAATCACAAATCCTCGAGGCTGAAAGCACGAAGGCGATCCCAGCACATGCAATAAAACTTTAGGACTGTTGTACTGATTGTCAATGGTGCAGGAGGAAGAGACACCGCTACTAATAGTGTGGCTGTCATCAAAGCCGAAAAAAAACAGATCTGTGCAATGAGGAGCTCAATGCGCACAGATTGGAACCGAAGCATCAATCTAGAGTTAATCTTCGAAGAGATTGTAGCAGGATGTCGAGCTCTCCATTCCTTTGTCACAGTGGTAGATGGATAGTCTGCCCACCTTTTGTCTGAGGGCTCTCTTGGAGAGTGCATCTGCCACAGAATTGAAGGATCTGGGGAGGTGTCGGAAGGAGATGTCTGTGAAGGAGCGAGCCAGCGGAAGAGTTTTAGGTTTCCAGCCTTCAACTTGGATAGAATGGAGCTGACACGATCCATTAATCCAGTCAATGATAACCTTAGAATCGCTTATGACCTGTAGATGATCTAGGGACCAAGAGGAAGCCAGCAGGAGTGTAGTCCATAAGCCAAGTAACTCGGCTTTAGTATTTGTACCCCTGCCACAACTTAGGGTCCACTTTGTAATCCTCTCCGGGTGAGATTGGAAGGTGTCTCCAGCACCACAACAGAATCCAGTGGACTGCGCCGCTCCATCAAAAAAGGCCACCGAGTAGCCTGTCGGAAGGATATAATCGACCTCTTTGTGCAGATGTGCCAAGTCTGGAGGCTGTTGCCAATGGAAAGAGGCCTGTGCTCTGTGGCAGACCGCCGAAAAAGATGGGGAAGCATCCTCAAAGAGCGCCTTGTTTCGCTCGAGCCAAATATGCCAGCAAACATGAACAACCAGGGAAGGGGGCGCAGCTTGTACAGTAGACCAGGAGTGGAAACAATCAGTAAAGGTGGCACCGGACCAGAGGAAAGGAAGTGAGAAGTGTTGCAGGGTGTGCTTCTAGATATTTCGTGTAAAATCACAGTGAATAAACAGGTGATCAATGTTCTCCCAGTCTCTTCTGCAGAGAACACAAATCCCAGGTCCATTCCAACCTCTACGAAGTAGGTTCTCCCAGGTGAGGAGTTTGTCATTGACCCCGAGCCAAAAGAATAATTTTAGTTTTAAGGGAAGCTGCCAAGACCATAAACAACGGTGCCACAAAGGTTGTGTTTCAATCACTCTAACCGGAAGGAGCGCATCATATACATTTTTGGCTTCAACAAGCCCCGTACCATCGCCCCCGGTCCAGGTGAGGGTGTCCCGCGCGACTGTGAGGGAGAGGCCCGAGCACTTTAATGCAGCTGTAAAAGTGTCTAGCTCCGAGGCTGCTGGACCGCCGAGGGCCAAATCGCTGCTGTGCAGCCAATGATCGGGGAGAGGAAAGACACGGTTCTCTTTCTTTAGCTGAGCAAGTGTAGAGATATTGTGAGTCGGCAGTAGAGACCGGAGCTGTAGGGACAGAATCGAATGTTCATCTAAGCCTAAGAGTTTATCTCTGCCCAGTTGGATTTCTTTACCTGATCCCGGACTCCAGCGTAACCAATGCACTATAACCTGTGAGGATGATACCAAACCCTTCCAGAAGGGAGAGGCCCAGTTCTGTATAAGATGAGGTTTCCGAAGCCAAATGGAGAGGGGTTTGTTTCCAAAATATTTGTCCTTGATAATCCGGGGCCAAATGTTGTCGGTGGAAATAACTCTCCAAAAGGAGCATGCCAATAATGCCTTATTGAAGATGCATAGATTTTTTAGTCCCCATCCACCCTCCCTTTTTGGCCTAGAGAGCGTCTGCCAACTGCAAAGATGAAATCGCCTATTCCCCACATGGTCATTCCACAGGAAGTTGAAAGATAATCTGCAGAGCAGAGTAGTGATTTTGGCAGGGATCCATTCCAGAAGCATCCAGTAAACAACCAGGCTTTGAAGGACCTATTTGACCAGGATGAGACGTCCCCCCAGAGACAACCATTTGTTGCACCAGAAACCAATTTTCCGTTCAAAAGATGACACCAGCCAAGTCCAATCAGTTGCAATGGAGGCTCCCCGTTTTAGATGGTATCCCAGGTAGCTGAAACCTAAGGATAAGTCAAAGAAAGTGAAGGGGAAGAGAACTTTAAGAGAAGAGAGATCTGCCACCGATAGGCCCCAATGATGTATCAAGGACTTCGTGGGGTTGATGGACAGCCCCGATGCCTTGCAGAAAATCTTAAGTATATCCGAGAGTGTTGTCCATTCCGAATCATCCGCTTTGGAAAATAGAAGTATATCGTCCACGAACATAAGATGGATGATCCTGTGTAGGCTAGATACCTGTATACCTGAAATATAGTGCTTGGCCACATTTTTAGTGAGAAGTAGACTCAGCCCTTCCAAAACTAGGATAAAGAGATAGGGGGAAAGAGGGCATCCCTGGCGGAGTCCCCTTTCACATTTGAAAAATCTGGTAGCCTCCCCGTTGATCAAAACTGAGAGGTTTGCACTGGAAACGCAGGACATTATCCAATTCATGAAGTTTATCCCAAAACCGACCGAGAGGAGGATAAGTCTAAGAAAGTCCCAGTCTACACTGTCAAAAGCCTTTTTTAGATCAATTTTCATGATCAACGCCTTTTGTTTTTTATGGAAGATGTTGTGGATGCTCTCATGTGCCACACCAATGGCATCATGGGTCCTTCTTCCCTTCAGAAAACCAAGTTGATTAGGTGAGAGATTCCTTTCCAAGACCGGCTTTAACCGTGTGGAGATGATTTTGGCAATGAGATTGTATACTAAATTACATAAAGAGATCGGTCTGAAATCGTTGAAGGAGGAAGGCTGGTCGGACTTTGGAATTAACACCAGAAAAGTGGAGTTGAGACTGGTGGATATTTTACCTGAAATACGCGTGTCCTCAACCATCAGAAGAAGGTCCGATCCGACAAGATCGAAATAATGGGTGAAGAATTCGGCCGTCCAGCCATCCGGGCCCGGACTTTTCTCTTTTTTGAGGTGAAATATAACATTCTTGAGCTCCGACAGTGTGACCGGATTAAAGAGATCTGTCGCTTCAGCTGTAGTGACCCAATTAGTGAACATACTTGCAATAGAAACTTTGTTCGACATGTGAATCTCACTGTTGGATTTGTAAAAATGTTCAAAGAAAGAGGCCGCTTCCAGTTTGAGAGACTCCTGTCCGCGAATGGTTCCTTCAATTGCATGTTCAATGGACCAGATGTGCTTCTGATTCCTGTTGAGATTAGCTACTTTGTGGAAATACTTAGTATTGGAGTCGCCCCATTTGAGCCAAGTCGCCCGACTTTTGAGTTGCCATCTTTTTTCTTCGTCCAGGAGGATGGCTTTCCTTTTCTCCTCCAAATCTATAAGGGAAGCCTCTTCATCCAATGAAAGAGCCGCTGTGGAAGTTTTGGTTATGAGATCGGTGATCTCATGCTCCAGTTGGTTCAAGGCGAATGTCTCCGCTACCTGTTTCTGTTTAGTCCAGCTTTTGGTATGCGCTTTAAGAGCAATTAATTTCCTTACCAGTCTGAGTTGTGAGTTTAATTCCCTCTGGAACCGTCGGTCGCTCCAGACAGAGTGTACCAATGCAGAGTATTCCGTGTAGTCGGCCCAATGGTGGTTATATTTAAATGGAAAGGGCTTGAGACGGGCGATTGGATTCAAGGTAAGAGTGATGGCCGCATGATCTGAGAAGAAGGGTAGTGTGACTCCAGATGAAGGGGAGACGGTTGATGTGTAGAATGACTCGGAAATAAGGAAGCGGTCGAGGCGTTTGGCTATGGCTTCCGAGCCTCTCCTCCCATTACGCCAGGTGGGGACGAGGTTGATAGGTAAGACATCAATAAGGTTGTAAGATTTAAAGAGATCTCTATAAAGATTATAACCGGTTCCAGATAAGGAAGTAGATCCCCAATGTTCATCCGATGAGAGGGTGATGTTGAGGTCGCCTCCCAGGATAAGATTGGGGAGAGCGAGGATGTCGCTAAGTGCTAGTTGGGTCCAAAAGGGAGGTCGTTCAAGGCAAGGGCCGTAAATATTTAATAGAGTCAACTCCTGGTTGGAAGCGAAACATCTGCCCGTACACAAAATGCCTCCGCAGGTTAGGAAGGAAGTTAGGTTATAGAGCGCTGGATCCCAAGCCACCAACATGCCTCCTGAGTTACCGATAGAACTTAAAGAAGCCGAGACCCAATGGGGATGGAAACGATGAAGGAAATCTCTGGCAGAATGATCAGCAGATAGAGTTTCTTGAAGAAATATAACATCTGGCTTGGTGTGTTGTAGAAGACCTCGGAATGAAGCAGCCTTGAGGGTGCCCCTGATCCCTCGTATATTTAGAGAGAGCAAAATCATTACTTGGAGCGTGCAATGGCCTTCATTGCTCTAAGGGCCTTCCCGTCAAGTGTTTGTGTAGCCGAGACTGAATGTTATGTTTCCAAGCCTTCCTTCTTTTTTCTGGCACTCCTCGTCTAAAGAGGGGATAGCTCGGTCCCCAGGCCTCTCGACCAAGCAAAATATTTTGTTTGAGTAACAGAGTTTGTGATTGTAGACGAACCCGCTTCATTGGAAAGGGCTATGATCTCTTTGCCTCGAAATAGAGGAATCTGATTGGCAATGTCAGGTGTAAACATGGCTGAAGAAGTGGTATTCATTGCATCCAAGAGAGAAGTATCGTCCTCCACTAGTTGATTGAATCCAGGAAGGAGAGGTTGATCGACAAGAGCTATCAGGTGTGGGGAAGGTTCGTCCTGTGTAGGCGGCGAAGGGGAAGGGGTTGAAGACGCAGGTATAGGGNTAGAAGAAGCTGGGAGCGTAGGTCGGGGCTGGTTGGCTTCGGAAATGTGAGGTACAGGAAGAGGATAAGGTGCCAGCCAGGTAAAGTTACTGACACAGTGCTTTTCAGTGTCTGTGAGGGATTTGTATAATGTGGGACAGAGGTGAGCGAAAATGGTCAGGGAGTCCGATTGTTCTGCTGAGGGAAGAGTGCAAGGGTCTGTTGGAACATCTAAAAAATCTAGGGAGGGGTCTGTAGATTGATAGGCTGGAGGGTTAAGAAACAAGTCGTCTGATTCATCTAGGGGAGTACTGTAAGTCTTACCAGGACATGTTCGGCGGAGGTGTCCAGTCTCTCGGCAGAGATTGCATCTGAACGGTATTCCGAGGTAGTCCAGCTTCTGTAGGGTCTTCCTTCCACGCCAGTCTATCTCGAGAATTTTCGGCAGACCTGTAGAAATGTCGATCTCAACCAGCACCCTGCCTATGAGTCTTGTTGTTTCCGGAAGAGAGGGAGAGTCAAGAGAAATAAACTTCCCCAAGGAGTTCCCAATCGCTCTGAAGGCTTCCTCATTCCAAAAGTGGAGTGGAAGACCCGGTAGCAGCACCCACAGGTGTCTTAGCTGGAAGTAGTCGGTGTCAGGGTTGAAGGCTAAGCGCCAACGTTTGAGCATCAAACTGCTGCCTCCAAAGGTCCAGAAGGAAGAAAGAAGCGTCGAGGTGTCTTCAGGCTTTCTGCAGGTAAAACAGAGCCATCCATTTTTGAGATAAAGAGCTTCCGGACAGTATCCAAGTAACGGTGACCAGTTGTGCTTAATCCAGTCCTCCAGGGGGGGGGAGCTCAGACTTTTGTATGATATGCAGCCAACCAGGGAGCAGGTGGACATTTTACACAGATTCTCGAGCCCCACACCGTCACCCAGCACTAACCGCCTAGTTTTCCTATTTGCTTTCCAAGCCTTGCGTCCAATGGAGGCCACTCGATGAGGAAAGGAAAGTGCTTGTTGGTTCACAGGTTTGGTAGGTCTGTGTGGAGCAGGGAGAGACCTGTTAGAGTCTAGTGGAGCGTTCGATGGTATGTTCAGAGGGGGCTTACTAGTCGGTGTGGGGGGTTTATTACTTGCAAAGAGCTCCGGAGCAAGGATATCAGGTTTTGAAAATATTTTGGAGGGAAGATTCGAAGATCTTTGTACCAAAGAGTCTATATGGTCCAGTAACCCCTCCTGGTCCCAAAAGAGGTCATCGGAAGAAGGTGGGGGAAATCCGGGCAGGGGAGCCATATATACCCACTGGGGGACCACAGTGACCCACTGTCTTAGAACAAAGGTAGGGGACAAAGTCAAGGGAGGCTGTAGAAGAGACAAGAGCGGTCTGTTGGCAAGAAGTCACGGGATACCAATCCCGGTCAGAACATAGAGGTAAGGGCGGACAGTGGCCGACAGACTGTAGAGTAGGTCGCGGAAAAACCAAGAAAACGAAAGTGACTGGGACCAAAAAACGATATAGTGGAGGATCAATGTACGAGGCGAAGCATGATCAGTGATCTAGCCTTGTGCAGTTGAGATTCTGGGTAAAGGTGTCTGGTTCGCCTCCTTCATCTGAGTTCGCCTCCATGACTCCATAAAGGTTCCCTCAGGACATTTGAGCTTTATGAGAAGTGTTTATAAGAAACACCGGATTAAACAACGAGATCGTTTTTCCCCTTACTCCTTTGGATTTGAAAGATTTGACCAACCGCAGTTATGAGTGCATCAGTTGATTTTCTAAATCTTAAGGCACGAAATATGAGGCAGTTTCAAAGGGATGGTTTTCTACAAAACCTAACACTAAAATATGCCTTCGGCATAAAAATAAAAATTAAAAATAACAAAGAAAAGTTTAAAATCTTATACATAAAGAATAAATGATAATAATATCATACAATAATAATTATTATTAATATACACTATAAAAATAAAAGAAATAATATTTTATTATTAATCCCTGCAGATGGTGTAGAGGGATTATAACAATATATAATTCCTTGACTTCATATTAATATGTCCTTTGACTTAAATTTTTTCATCATTTTTATTTTTCGTACTATAGAACTAAAAACATTATTTTTTATATAATAAAAAAAACGTTATATGTCATTATCTCATTGGAGAATAGATTTGAAGTCTTATTGTCGGCTTCGTTTTTCTCAATGTTTTAATTCATGTTTTAATCCAATATAAACACGCATATGTTTTCTTATGCATTGCTCGAAGGTGGATTAATGCTAGCATTAGTTTGAATGTTTGTCTTAGCATTTTCTGCTAGCTAAATTTATCCTAAGTTTTGTTAATTATAAATATTTTTATGTTTGTTGTACTATTGTTATTATTATTAATATTATTAAGTACTTAATGTACGTAAACAGGTCTGCCACACACATTCTTTCTTAAATGTTTAGGTCTGCCACACACATTCTTTCTTAAATGTTTACACAACACGAGGCCCTTGGATGGTTCTGACAACCTTAAATGTTTACCTAACAGGCCTCACAGCCTTAAATGTTTACTTAACGGACGTGTTACAATACATTTTCCTCCGATTTTTGGATACAATCTTGTATGTAGTGAATTTGGACACTTAGACTTGTTCTTGCACTTTGTAGAGTTGAGATGGAATGAAGAATCCATACATGCTTTATAAAATCTCATATCCATACTTTATAAAAGTACATATTTAATGTGTATAATTATTTATTTCAATATTTTAAATCTAAAATTTAGTAATATCTAACGTACTTATCCTTTAGATTTCTTAACTTTTATTTTAATATTTTTAAATATAATCATAAACCTAATTATAATTTCATTTTAATTTATGTTTAACATATGATTCAATAATGCACTTAAAAACTAATATCTATATTTTATAAAAATACATGTAAAATGTAAATGATTATTTACTTTAATATTACTATATATAGAATTTAAAAAAGCTTTGTTTTGTTTACAGAACAATAGAAGAGCAATTTTGAGCACGCCAACCAGTGAGTCCACCTGTCAATTTGTATATCGCAGAACTCTGGGTGTTGTTTGTAGGAAATGAAACAATATAAGCGCAATTTTGAACCTGCCATCCCAGGAACCCGAGATCCAAAAAATGGCTAAGTATGGAATGAGTAATTCGTACATGCTTCATAAAATCTCATGTCCATACTTTATAAAAGTACATATTTAATGTGTATAATTATTTATTTCAATATTTTAAATCTAAAATTTAGTAATATATAACGTACTTATCCTTTATATTTCTTGACTTTTATTTTAATATTTTTAAATATAATCATAAACCTAATTATAATTTCATCTTAATTTATGTTTAGTATATGAATCAATAATGCACTTAAAAATTAATATCTATATTTTATAAAAATACATATTTAATGTAAAAGATTATTTACTTTAGTATTTTTAAATATAAAATTTAAAAAAGCTTTGTTTTGTTTCCTTCAATTTTTTTAAAATAAAGATTTAACATTCTTTAATAATTTTATGTAATTAAATTGTACAATATCAATATTTAATATTAATATTTGGAAATAATGTTTTTAGATAATGTTAAGGGATCAACACTCGTCAACAATCACAATCTTGAGCCTGCCAGCCCAAGAGTCTATCTGTAAATTTGTATATCGCGAAACTTCGGGTGTTGTTTGGAGGACACAGAACAATAGAGGCGCAATTTTGAGCCCGCCATCCTAGGAGCCCGCGATCCAAAATGTGGCTAAATATGAAATGAGGAAGCCATACATATTTTCTAAAATCTCATGTCCATACTTTATAAAAGTACATATTTAATGAGTATAATTATTTATTGAAATATTTTAAATCTAAAATTTAGAAATATCTAACTTATCCTTTATATTTCTTGACTTTTATTTTAATATTTTTAAATATAATCATAAACCTAATTATAATTTCATCTTAATTTATGTTTTATATATGATTCAATAATGTACTTAAAAATTAATATCTATATTTTATAAAAATACATGTTTAATGTAAAT
>SNQJ01S0031814.1:62783-79430 GCA_010110895.2 Picea sitchensis
ATTATGAATTAAATATTATATAAAAACTATATAATATTAAATCTTTCATATAAATGTGTGACAACATTAAATTAAAACAATAGTATGATATGATATAATAATAGATTATAACAATATTAAATATATAATGTAGGTATAATATAATATGAATTAATACCTATAATAAAGTAATAATATGAATGCATACATATGAAGAGTTCATTACTTTATTATATTATAATATAAATGTGAATGTTGAAGATGTAATAAAGGATATTTGTAATTTAAATTAAAAATGAAAAGTTCTAATATATATTATAATTTAATATTATGAATTAAATATTATATAAAAACTATATAATATTAAATCTTTGATTTTTATATGTTCAACTCAATGATTATGGTTGATTCAATTCTTTGAAATTTTATTGGTCATTGAGTTTTACAACATATTTAATTATATTTGAAAAATGGTTTTGTCAAGTTTCTTATTTGATGTATGCCAAAAATTGTCATAATTGCATTTGAAAAATGGATTTACCAAGTTTCTTATTGGATGAATGTCAAAAATTGTTCATAAAAAATTGTATATGTGCAAGGGAGCTTTCTACTTGCTCAAAAGAACACTCTAGACACAAAGTGTTACCTTGTTGACCAATATTTTATCATGTTCATTCATAAAGGAGGGTTTTAAATTGTAAAATATAAAGTCAATATATTTTAGGTATTGGGGGATGTGGGGTCTAATTGGGGGTTACAGAAAGGGTTATCTAGTAAAAATATGGGTTTTACAGAATAAATAACTTTATAGGTATTGGGGGTTACAAAAAGGGGTATCTAATAAAAATAGGGGTTTCACGGAGTAAATACCCCATAACTATAGAGAGCAGATCTAAAACCTTTTTAAGTTTGGATGTTAAATTATTTGAAACATAATATTGTTTGGAAGTGTTTATAAGTTGTTCTCAAAATAAACAAAGAAATAGTTGATGATATAAATCAATGATCTTATATTTTAAAAAATATCAAATTTTATTTCCTATGGAAAAAATAAAAAATAAATAGATATAAGCATTGTATTCATAATGTAACAATTCCAATTGATTTATGCATTAAAAAAAAATGTCTTAATTGTTTCATTTATGTTGATTATTCCAATTGACCTATGAAAAAAATGTTTTTATTGATGTTGATTTTGTATAGTACACATTTTTTTAATTGTTGCTATATTTAAAGTTGTATAATGTGAAACTGTTTGTTTTTAGTGTTGGGAGTTGAGAACGTTTTAGTTTAAATGATTAGATTACAAATTTATTTAGCATTAATTAAGATAATATTTTAATATATATATATATTTTAAAGTTGTGTTTTTATAATTACAAGTAAAGTCAAATTAATTTATTTATGTTTTAATAATGTATAATTAATCATAATTAAATAAAAAATAGATAATTTTATCAACTAATTTATTATCAACCAGGGTGGTTACAAATTATATAATCATGCTAACTAAATTAAACTACCATTGACAATGTCACGTTTCTTTGGTATTGTCAATTTTCTTTAATAATCGCCTATATGTTATATGTTATTAAGATGTCATACGAATAAATGCAGTATCTTCATTAGTATTAGCAGAAGCACGAGCACAAACCAATCGAGATGGAAAAGTGGAAAACAAATTATGAAAACATAGTATTAAAAGCAATTACTGTATTCCGATGTTTTGAAAATAGAATCTTGTTTAATTGATTAATAAAATTATGTTTTTGACATAAAAGTTAAAAGTTTGCATTAACTAGTTGTTTTTTTAAATAAATTATATGGTTTGTTTTAATAATTTATAATGATAATATTTAAATAATGATAATCTGCACATATAGTTTATCTTTAAATCATACTAATCTGCATATGTTTTTTATCTTAAATCTTTGTAAATGAGTTATCCTTTTTATAAAATTGTTCATTCAGTGTTTACTGTAATTTATTTTTTACACAATATAGCTTATTTTAAAAAAACAATGGATTTTTTATCAGAATTTTGTTAGATATTAGTATTGTCTGTTTTGAAAAGATTTTGTTTAAAAGTTTTATGAATGATTTTTTTCGGAGACATTTACCAAAAATCCAGCAAGAAATTGTACAATATTAATAATTTAATATTTGGAAATAATGTTTTTAGATCATGTTAGATAGTTGATAGGGATCACCATTCGTCAACTATCACAATCTTGAGCCTGCGAGCCCACCAGTCCGCTTGTCAATTTGTATATCGTGAAACTATGGGTGTTGTTTGGAGGACACAGAACAATAGAAGTGCAATTTTGAGCCTGCCAGCTTGGGAACCCGTGATCCAAAATGTGGCTAAGTATGAAATGAGGAAATCGTACATACTTTATAAAATCTCATGTCCGTACTTTAGAAAAGTACATATTTAATGTGTATAATTATTTATTTCAATATTTTAGATCTAAAATTTAGTAATATCTAACCTACTTATCCTTTAGATTTCTTGACTTTTCTTTTAATATTTTTAAATGTAATCATAAACCTAATTATAATTTCATCTTAATTTATGTTTTGTATATGATTCAATAATGCACTTAAAAATTAATATCTATATTTTATAAAAATACATGTTTAATGTAAATGATTATTTATTTTAATATTTTAAAATATAGAATTTATAAAACCTTTGTTTTGTTTACTTCATCTTTTTTAAAATAAGAGATTTCACATCCTTTAATAATTTTATGTAATTAAATTGTACAATATCAATATTTAATATTAATAATTTAATATTTGGAAACAATATTTTTAGATAATGTTAGATAATTGATAAAGATCACCATCCATAAGCAATCGCAATTTTGAGTCCGTCAAACGTGAGTGTGCCTGTCAATTTATATATCGTGGAATTCTGGGTGCTTTTTGGAGGACATGGAACAATAGAAGTGCAATTTTGAGCCCGCCAGCCTATGAGTCCGTCTGTCAATTTGTATATTGCGGAACTCTGGGTGTTGTTTGTAGGAAACAAAACAAGCGGAACTCTAGGTGTTGTTTGTAGGACACATAATAATAGAAGCGCAATTTTGAGCCCGCCACCCTGAGAACCTATGATCCAAAAAGTGGCTAAGTATGGAATGAAGAATCCGTACATGCTTTATAAAATCTCATGTCCATACTTTATAAAAGTACATATTTAATGTGTATAATTATTTATTTCAATATTTTAAATCTAAAATTTAGTAATATCTAAAGTGTTTATCCTTTAGATTTTTTGACTTTTATTTTAATATTTTTAAATATAATCATAAACCTAATTATAATTTCATCTTAATTTATGTTTAGTATATGATTGAATAATGCACTTAAAAAATAATATTTATATTTTATAAAAATACATGTTTAATGTAAATGATTATTTACTTTAATATTTTTAAATATAGAATCTAAAAAAGCTTTGTTTTTTTTACTTCAATTTTTTTTAAATAAGAGATTTAACATTCTTTAATAATTTTATGTAATTAAATTGTTCAATATCAATATTTAATATTAATAATTTAATATTTTGAAATAATGTTTTAGATAATGTTAGATAGTTGATAGGTATCACCATCCATTAACAATCGTAATCTTGAGCCCGTCAGCCTAGGAGTTCGCCTGACAATTTGTATATCATGGAATTTTGGGTTCTGTTTGGAGGACACTTAACAATAGAAGCTCAATTTTCAGTCCGTCAGCCCTGGAACCTGCAATCCAAAAAGTGACTAAGTATGGAATGAGGAAGCCGTACATACTTTATAAAATCCCATGTCCGTGCTTTAGAAAAGTACATATTTAATGTACATAATTATTTATTTCAATATTTTAGATCTAAAATTTAATAATAACTTACGTACTTATCCTTTAGATTTCTTGACTTTTATTTTAATATTTTTAAATATAATCATAAACCTAATTATAATTTCATATTAATTTATGTTTTGTATATGATTCAATAATGCACTTAAAAATTAATATTTATATTTTATAAAAATATATGTTTAATGTAAATAATTATTTATTTTAATATTTTAAAATATAGAATTTAAAAAAACTGTGTTTTATTTACTTCAATTTTTTTAAAATAAGAGATTTCACATCCTTTAATAATTTTATGTAATTAAATTGTACAATATCAATATTTAATATTAATAATTTAATATTTGAAAATAATGTTTTTAGATAATGTTAGATAGTTGATAGGGATCACCTTCCATAAACAATCGCAATCTTGAGCCCGCCAGCTCGGGAATCCGCTTGTCAATTTGTATATCGCGGAACTTCGAGTGTTGTTTAGAGGACACAGAACAATAGAAGTGCAATTTTGAGCCCGCCAACCCATGAGTCTGCCTGTCAATTTGTATATTGCGGAACTCTGGGTGTTGTTTGTAGGAAACAAAACAATGGAAGCACAATTTTGAGCCCGCCATCCTGAGAACCTGCTATCCAAAAAGTGGCTAAGTATGAAATGAAGAATCCGTACATGCTTTATAAAATCTCATGTCCATACTTTATAAAAATACATATTTAGTGCGTATAATTATTTATTTCAATATTTAAAATCTAAAATTTAGTAATATGTAAGGTACTTCTCCTTCAGATTTCTTAACTTTTATTTTAATATTTATGTCGAAGACATATTTTAGTGTCAGGTTTTCCAAAACAACCCTTTTAGTTCACCATTTCATCGTTGTTCAACTACTACCACTGTACATCAAAACCACCTATACACTTGTCCCTATCTCTTTCCACATGTCCCTATATCTATCTCTTTGAGTTAATATTTTATAAGCTTGGATCAAATTTTGTTCTACGCCTTTGATTTTTGTATTCTGATAAGGTTAGAGGAGATATTTTTCTACCGCCTCTAATGGCATATCTCCATCATCTGGAAGATATGTTAAAAACCTCACTCTGTTTGAACCATCGTGATTTGAGTGGTCTCCTCTCCCTTGATTTCTCGTGTCAAATTTCTCCAAGCCCACGAGGTATTCAAGTCCTTGCAGGGAAAGAGCCTGTATGCAATGTTCTCCCAAGGTAGAGTGGAATGATCGTAGGACGAATCTAAGGAAGGGTACCACTTTGATGCGAGGCTTATGCCTTTCACTTTTCCAAACTTGTGTGCCTCCAAGTCTTTAGATAGCGAAATAGCGAAAAACTGGGTAATTTAATCGTGCAATGCTCTATAACGGGAATCCTCCAAGTAGCGTTTCAGAGCTAAGCTGGTTGCTTCCAGTCACTTTTATTTCATAATGAGTCGTGCCTTTTCTCTCTGGATCTTTCCATTTAATAAATCCGTCGCAATTTTCTCTTCTCTTGGCTTAAGCATGCCAAGATTTGTGTCTTCCCTTGCAGCAGCACCCTTGCGAGCGAAATAACCCAGCGGGCCTCCCCTTGCCTTAAACCTCCTCTATCTATGTTTAGATTTAGACTTTTCCTTTTCCTTTACACTCTGGATTTTTTCCTTGTCACTGATTTTTTCAGCGTTCCATTTTTTCGTGGCTTCGGATCCCTGTAGCGGGAGAACAAGTATCTCAAGAAGGTCTTTGAAATAACCAAGTTGAGAGAGCATGTTGACATTGGCAGTGAGAGTGTTGGAGCGATGGAAATGAATCCAGAAGGTCACGGTGTAGATGCTCTCACGATCTGATTTGCCCATTCCTTGTACACCTCGGAGTTGAGAGACGAGTTTTAAAGTGGTGAGCACGTCCCTCTTCCATGCGGATTCGAGCAGTTGAATGAGTCTGTCGGAGGGAGTATCAGACACAACATGAAAGAAGAATACATTCTGCTCTGAAAAAAATCCCTTTAGCCCAAGAGGCGGTCATAACAACCAATTTTGCAACAAATTCAATACATACATTTTTGAAAATATGTTTGAGAAAGCAAACTTCTTCCATCATAAGAATGAGCCAGTTGATACATACTCATCTTTCATTGAAGAAGATGATGATCTCATATACATTCTTTTATTGATTTGTAGAATCGGTTGAAAACCTCAAATTCACCTCTTTCTTACCCCCAATCCATCTCTTAATGACAACACAGTCATCTGGTGTCACAGAGTCCTCCAAAGCCTTCATCAAAGTTGAATCCTTGCACTTTCTTCTCATCATCCCACCATCGAGAAGCTGCCTACAATGCTCTAGCACCCTGGCCTCACGAGTCTTTGTAGCCCTCTGCTTACGATTGCAACATAGCAAGGATAAGATAGCCACAACATGCTCTCTACTTCTAGATTTCCCTTGCTTAAGCAACCTAACCAAGGTCCCCATGATACCCATCTTGTTACCTATCGCCATTCTTCCTTCCAATAAAGAGGCCAACATGTTGAGAAACCAAGGGCCTCTCAAGGGTATCATCCAGGACTCCTGCACTGTTGATCAAAACCCCAAATAACAAAGGTACTACCTCCGCCATGACAACTCTTTTCTTATTATAAGTATAGAAGCATAGACTATAGAGCATTGCAATGGCTTCTATCCGAGCTCTCAAATCCCCTTCTGCAATTAACTTAACAAGGGCTCACATGGCATTAGAATGGATCCCAACTGCTGGTAAAACCATGAGTTAGCATACCTAAAATTATGTGGTCTAACGTGTTAAATTTTTGTTCATCTTGGTCAACGAGATATCCAAATTGTTTGTTTTTTCGCCATTTTTCATTCGTTTTTCACCACATGCTATAGTACTTCAAAACCAAGGAAGAAAAACAAACTAACAACACTCGTCTCTGTTTTTTTCCCCAAAATTAACATCTTCACTGTACATAACTTTTTCACGGATTTTCAAAATATAGATCTACTTTATGAGTTTGTTTCTTGTGATTTGACACAGTGACTTCAAAATTTGTCTTATTAAATATTTCATGGTGTTTAACCTTGGAATACCTCACTCATACTATTTTATGGTGTTTAAACTCTGAAAGACCTATTTTATTTTATGGTGTTTAACCTTCGAAGACCCACTCATAACTAAAAAGAACATTATGTCCCCAAAAGGGATGGAGCAACGGTAAGTTGTTCTGGAGTGACTGTCGGAGGTCTCGCCCTCGAGTCTGGGAGCCTTATTCTCTGTGGTACCCCGAGTCCGTCCAGGGGTGTGACTTGGCGGCTGCTGTCGAAAGTGCCTGGACGTTAAAGGTAAACTTTCAGGAGCTTAAGGGATTAGTGGGTGCATCTCTGGGTGTGTGTGTTTGACACCTCCTGCAAACAAAAACAAAAAAACTAATCTCTGGGTGTGTGTGTCTGACACTTCCTAAAAACAAAAAAACTAATCTCTGGGTGTGTGTGTCTGACACCTCCTGCAAACAAAAAAACTAAAAAACTAAAAAGAACATTATAGTCAAACAAATTCTCATTTTTCTTACATAAAGCTCTTATTTCCCTACTTTGTAATGTTAAAAATTTGAAAACCATTATCATTTAAAAAAAAATGATTTGTAGAGCGAGGTACATTTTAGCGTGGTTATGGGGGTTGTTGAACTTCAACAACTCAATTCTTCCCTGAATTAATTAATACATGTTCACAAACTCTTCCTTGAATTAATTAATACATGTTCACTTATTTTGTGAGTTCTATAATGTCAATACTTATCTTTGAGGATCTTTAAGATAAATTAGGATCATCGTCTTAGCATATCTTCATCTATTTCAGTTTATGGTGTTTCACTATCAATTTAAAGTCTCCCTACTTGTTTTCCGCCGAAGTCCTTGGTTGATCATCAAACAGTGCCAAGTGCCATAATACCTGTTTATATCATAAAGATACTTGAAATTAATCAAATCTATACAATCTCACGACTTCTTCAAACCAATATCTCATTTTTATAAATTCAAAATAAAAACATAAAAAACTTCATAAACTCTATTACCTCATGTTTCTAGCATTTCATCATTTTTGTTTCCATTGGACTCTAACTCTGACAATCCATCACAGAAAACCCAAGATATTTTGAGGATCTCAAACCTTAAACGTATAAATGCTTCTCTCACATTTAATGTTTTCTTCTAAATAAGTCTTCCTCAAATATAATGCTTAAAATCGATATGTTTTATGGAAATGCTAATTGGTTTATATGAGTTGCTACCCTTCTCTTAATCACACAAGAAAAAACAATTATTGCCAACAAAAATCCTCGCAAACCGCAAACATAATGATTTTGACTACTAACTAATTTCATCTTCAAACACAACCTTTTTTTTTTTATTGCGAATTTGTGATCCTTGAAAACAATCAAAACTTAAACTTGTAACATCAATACTTCAATGGTTTATCACTTTCAATTAGTGTGGCAAAGGCCAATTCGAATAATCCAAACAATTGAACTTTGTTTTGATGTTGTCAAGAAATTTGTTAGGCTTAGAACTCCAAACTCGCCAAAGTTGTGAGTCTTCCCAAAACAAGAGATATTGAAAATATGGTTCCTTCAACTTTAAAAATAAAAATAAAGATTTACTAACACCTATATTAATATTGTGGTTTTTTTTAGATATATTAATATTGTGTTTTTTAGATTTAAGACATTTTTATTTAGTGATATTCTATGCATGTGATAGTGATATAGAGTAATAATATAATCATGAAATGTAATTTAGTATAAATTCAAAAAACAATTAATAAGTTNACTAGACAACTGACTCTTAACTCAGAACTGACTCTTCTAACTGGCGCTTATAACCCGCACTTATTACTGCTGCTAACAACTAGATAACATCTCCATTACTTCCAAGTCTCCTCTCCCTTGATTTCTCGTGTCAAATTTCTTCAGGCGCACGAGGTATTCAAGTCTTTGCGGGGAATCTCCTAGGGTAGAGTGAAATGATCGTAGGACGAATCTAAGGAAGGGCACCACTTTGATGCGAGGCTTATGCCTTTCACTTTTCCAAACTTGAGTGCCTCCAAGTCTTTAGATAGCGAATTAGCGAAAAACTGGGCAATTTGATCGTGCAATGCTCTATAACGGGAATCCTCCAAGTAGCATTTCAGAGCTAAGTTGGTTGCTTCTAGTCGCTTTTATTTCATAATGAGTCGTGCCTTTTCTCTCTGGATCTTTCCATTTAATAAATCCGCCACAATTTGCTCTTCTCTTGGCTTAAGCATGCCAAGATTTTTGGCTTCCCTTGCAGCAGCACCCTTGCGAGCGAAATAACCCGGTGGGCCTCCCCTTGCCTTAAACCTCCTCTATCTATGTTTAGATTTAGACTTTTCCTTTTCCTTTGCACTCCAGATTTTTTCCTTGTGACTGATTTTTTCAGCCTTCCGTTTTTTTGTGGCTTCGGATCCCTGTAGCAGGCGAACAAGTATCTCAAGAAGGTCTTTGAAATAACCAAATTGAGAGAGCATGTTGACATTGGCAGCGAGAGTGTTGGGGCGATGGAAATGAATCTAGAAGGTCACAGCGTAGATGCTCTCGCGGTTAGATTTGCCCGTTCCTCCTATGCCTCGGAGTTGAGAGACGAGCTTTAAAGCGATGAGAACGTCCCTCTTCCATGTGGCTTCGAGCAGTTGAATGAGTCTGTCGGAGGGAGTATCGGGCACAACATGAAAGAAGAATACATTCTGCTCTGAAAAAATTTCCTTTAGCCCAAGAGGCGGTCACAACAACCATTTTTGCAACAAATTCAATACATCCAACAACATTTGCAACAAATTCAATACATACATTTTTGAAATTATGTTTGAGAAACCAGACTTCTTCCATTATAAGAGTGAGTCAGTTGATACATACTCATCTTTCGTTGAAGAAGATGATGATCTCATATACATTCTTTTATTTATTTGCAGAATCAGTTGAAAACCTCAAATTCACCTCTTTCTTACCCCCAAGCCATCTCTTAATGACAACACAGTCATCTGGTGTCACACAGTCCTCCAAAGCCTTCATCAAAGTCGAAGCCTTGCACTTTCTTCTCATCATCCCACCGTCGAGAAGCTTCCTACAATGCTCCAGTGCCCCGGCCTCACGAGTCTTTGTAGCCCTCTGCTTACGATTGCAACATAGCGAGGACAAGATAGCCACAACATGCTCTCTACTTCTGGATTTCCCTTGCTTAAGCAACCTAACCAAGGTCCCCATGATACTCGTCTTGTTACCTATCTCCATTCTTCCTTCCAATAAAGTGGCCAACATGTTGAGAAACCAAGGGCCTCTCAAGGGTATCATCCAGGACTCCTGTTGATCAAACCCCCAAATAACAAAGGTGCTACCTCCGCCATGACAACTCTTTTCTTATTATAAGTATAGAAGCAGAGACTATAGAGCATCGTAATGGCTTCCATCCGAGCTCTCAAATCCCCTTCTGCAATTAACTTAACAAGGGCTCGCATGGCATTAGAATGGATCCCAATTGCAGGTAAAACCATGAGTTAGCATACCTAAAATTATGTGGTTTAACGTGTTAAATTTTTGTTCATCTTGGTCAGCCAGATATCCAAATTATTTGTTTTTCACCACAGGCTATAGTACTTCTAAAGCAAGGAAGAAAAACAAACTAACAACACTCGTCTCTGTTTTTTTTCCCAAAATTAACATTTTCACTGTACATAACTTTTTCATGGATTTTCAAAATATAGATCTACTTTATGAGTTTGTTTCTTTTGATTTCACACAGTGACTTCAAAATTTGTCTTATCAAATATTTCATGGTGTTTAACCTTGGAATACCTCACTCATACTATTTTATGGTGTTTAAACTCCGAAAGACCTATTTTATTTTATGGTGTTTAACCTTCGGAAGACCCACTCATAACTAAAAAGAACATTATGTCCCCAAAGGGATGGAGCAGCGGTAAGTTGTTCCAAAGTGACTGTCGGAGGTCTCTCCCTCGAGTCTGGAAGCCTTATTCGCTGTGGTACCCCGAGACCGTCCGAGGGTGTGACTTGGCGGTTGTTGTCGAAAGTGCCCGGACGTTAAAGGTTAACTTTCAGAAGCTCAAGGGATTAGTGGGTGCATCTCTAGGTGTGTGTGTCTGACACCTCCTGTAAACAAAAACAAAAAAACTAATCTCTGGGTGTGTGCGTATGACACCTCCTAAAAACAAAAAAACTAATCTTTGGGCGTGTGTGTCTGACACCTCCTACAAACAGAGAAACTAAAAAACTAAAAAGAACATTATAGTCAAACAAATTCTCATTTTTCTTACATAAGGCTCTTATTTCCCTGCTTTGTAATGTTAAAAATTTGAAAACAATTATCATTTAAAAAAAAATGATTTGTAGAGCGAGGTACATTTTAGTGTCGTTATGGGGATTGTTGAACTCAACTCTTCCCTGAATTAATTAATACATGTTCACAAACTCTTCCCTGAATTAATTAATACATGTTCACTTATTCTGTGAGTTCTATAATGTCAATACTTATCTTTGAGGATCTTTAAGACAAATTAGGATCATCGTCTTAGCATATCTTCATCTATTTCGGTTTTTGGTGTTTCACTATCAATTTAAACTCTCCCTACTTGTTTTCCGCCGAAGTCCTTGCTTGATCATCAAGCAGTGCCAAGTGCCATAGTACCTGTTTATATCGTAAAGATACTTGAAATTAATCAAATCTATACAATCTCACGACTTCTTCAAACCAATATCTCATTTTTACAGATTCAAAACAAAAACATAAAAAACTTCATAAACTCTATTACCTCACGTTTCTAGCATTTCATTATTTTTGTTTCCATTGGACTCGAACTCCGACAATCCATCATAGAAAACCCAAGATATTTTGAGGATCTCAAACCTTAAATGTATAAATTCTTCTCTCACATTTAATGTTTTCTACTAAATAAGTCTTCCTCAAATATAATGCTTAAAATCGATATGTTTTATGGCAATGCTAATTGGTTTATATGAGTTGATACCCTTCTCTTAATCACACAAGAAAAAACAATTATTGCCAACAAAAATCCTCGCAAACCGCAAACATAATGATTTTGACTACTAACTAATTTCATCTTCAAACACAACCTTTTTTTTTAATTGCGAATTTGTGATCCTTGAAAACAATCAAAACTTAAACTTGTAACATCAATACTTCAATGGTTTATCACTTTCAATTAGTGTGGCAAAGGCAAATTCGAATAATCCAAACAATTGAACTTTGTTTTGATGTTGTCAAGAAATTTGTTAGGCTTATAACTCCAAACTCGCCAAAGTTGTGAGTCTTCCCAAAACAAGAGATATTGAAAATATGGTTCCTTCAACTTTAAAAATAAAAATAAAGATTTACTAACACCTATATTAATATTGTGGTTTTTTTAGATATATTAATATTGTGTTTTTTAGATTTAAGACATTTTTATTTAGTGATATTCTATGCATGTGATAGTGATATAGAGTAATAATATAATCATGAAATGTAATTTAGTATAAATTCAAAAAACAATTAATAAGTTGATTATTTATTATTTAAAATTTATTTATTTTATTTTGAAAATAATAATTTATATATTGATGATAATTATAGTTTATTAAGATCACATTTGATTTATTGAACTTAAAAAATATAATTAGTAAAATATTATATAATTATTATATAATTAATAGAGATTGAGATATATTTGGTGAAGAATAGTATATAATCTTCAAATTTGAAATGTTTAAAAATGAATAATGTATATTTTAAGATAGGCATTATCTAAGTGTTCTATGTTTTCTTCCTTCTACCTGTAATCTAGCAACATAAATCCACACAAAACCACAACTTTTTGTTGTTTAAATTGGATTCAAGTTTTAAATGCATATATATCTGCATTATCCAGGCTTGTGCGGAACCGACACCATTTGTGGATGGATTCAATTTTTAAATGCATAAATGCCAGATGTGGATTGATGCATTCAATTTCTTACTTATTGAGATTAACACCAACATTTTACCTATCAACATTTTTAAATAACTCAAATAAATTGTTAAAACTATTAATTATGTTATAACTGTGACATAATGTTTTTTAAATTCAAACCCTTTGTGAGAGGAATGTCCATAACTTAGAACCCTTTATAAAAGTATTATTCATATTTTCAGGCCTTTTGACAAAAGTCTTGCCCATGATAGGCCTAATACTTTTGTTCTAGAAGTACAAAATCTGTTGTCAACTCATCCTCTAAAAAGCACGTATTTTGAATTGATTTTGTTTCTAGCAATGTGCTACTCTTTATATGATTGTTTAGCTTGCAAACAAAATCATCTTGTTGATGATGTAATAAAGCACTCAACTTTGAGATAAATACCCCAAAATCCATGATCTGAAATCTTTTGCAAGAGGCTGGATTGTTAAGTCTGGTGAAATGCTCTTTAGCTCACAATTCCTTGCTTAATGCTGGTAAAAGAAGGCTTTTGAACACCCAAAATGGACCTGTATTTCAGGTGGTAACACCTCGTTAACGTATGGATCAACAGGAGCATGTATTAATTGTTTTTAGCCTTCTTTCTGCCATTCTATCTATCATGAATGTCCGATGGACGAGTCTTCTTTATATATCCCATTGTTTTGACTTTACATGATATTGAGGCGTTTCTAAGTTATTTCTATGCTTGCTACAACTCCTAGGAGGTCACAAGTTCAAATCCAGAGTGGGGTAGGGTAGGGTATGTATACCTCTATAGACTTTACGAGTCAAATCGTTGGGCGAAGGGGGTCTCATACACCAATTTGGTGTCTGGCTTGGATATGACCTTAAAAGTAGATTATTATTATTATTACTAAACTACGCAATGCATTTTTGGGTTGTTTGAAATCTTAACATCTCCGTGTATATTCATTGTTAAGCAATTGATAGAGATGGCATTACTTTCTCTCTCCTTGAGGGTTAGTTCTTACATTTTGCATGCAAAACATGCATGAAAATCCTAGGCAGTAAACACAAATTGCATATGTCATCTACATGCAAGAGCTTCAATAATTTCTATATTCAAGAAATTTCATATTAATCTATTCTAAATCCAATATAAATTGTTTCACAATTTGCTTTGGATATGGAGTCTGTGTGGACTTCCTTTAAATACTCGAGACATTGATTCAACAACATGCATTTCATATGTAATGTTCGTGTGGATGAATTGGCATGAACATCCATGGCATTATTATCATGTTATAGTTGAATCATTTAAAGCTCGTGCAATCATAGAGATGATGAAGTGTTAATGTTTTTTTTTTTTTTCATAGGTTAAAACCAGGGAAAGATAAATCATGAAGAGCTCTATTTTATTCATTTATGGGAAGAAGCTATTTTAAATTGAGCATGTAATCATTCAGTGTTTATGGTGGTGGATATAAGTAAATAAATTAAATACTATCCAAGTGTGTATATTAACCACTTTAATTTAAATTATATAATTATGTTAGTTTATGAATATCTATCAAAATGCCCTCGCCACAAATACTGAAATGTTATGTGCTTGTGGGCACTCTTTCACCTCAATACATCTTCTGTTTCTTGATGATAAGCACCTTTCTTAACACCACCTGCCAATCCCTAGCTCTGAGTATCCGTTTTGGCTACATCGCCAAGTTGCCCATCTTTAATCTACTTTTTGTGAAACACATCTCGAGTTGAAGCAAAGAAAATGATACTTTGGAAAATAATCTCACTCAATTGCCAACTCCAATCGGCATTACAAAAACTCTTGGAAGGAGTTTACCCTCTCTGAAGCATCATCTACAAGGACAACTGAACGAAGCAAACACGGCTCGAGGAATACTCCTAAGACATTGCAGAGTTCGAGTTACTATCAACTTCTAAATATATTCCATACCCATACCCATTCTATTTTTTTTCACTTTGTCACATGGTAGAATAAATTATTATTATTATTGAACCATCTTAAAAATTATTTTAATTTTTTAAAATATTATTAATATGTAATATGTTTTTTAAAATATTAATTTTTTAAATTTTTTTAAATATTATTAATATATAATATTTTTTTTAATATCATTACTATATCATTACTATATTTTTTTTTTAATTATAATGTTTTTTTTAAATATTATTAATATATATTTGTTTGTTTTAATTTTTGTAAACTTGATGATTTAAAAAAAAAAATATTATGATTAACATGTATCTATTTAATTATTTTTTGCTTTTATTAAAATTGTTTTTATTTTTTTATTTTTAAAAACATTATTATAAACATGTATTTGTCTTGTGAAAATGAAGTATTGAAAGCAAGTAATCTAAACCTGAAAAATCACAATTTTTATAGTGAAAATTTGAAACTTAACCATTTTTCATATTACAAATGAATTTGTTAATATCCATTTTCATTGAAATAACAATTCCAACCTTTTAAATTTGAAATTTGAAAATTTCCACAAAAAATGAATAGGATAAAAAGACATTCCAAAAGACAGTTTGATTTGTTGCATACAAAATTAGACTTTTATAATCTAAATTCTATTATTGTTCCATTAATGTTTAATTTGTTCAAGTGCCATGTTATGCTTTTGTGGATTACACATATGTGCAAGTGAGTCCTTTAATGCTAAGGATGGTGGGTTTCTTAGAAGAATGAATAATTTCATGGTTTTAGATTGTCTCCCCTAAGAGGAGGATTTCATAGCTTCCAAGCATATTCACAAGGAAGTCTTTTATAGTAGGATTTCATAGCTCTCAAGCATATTCACAAAGATTTTTTTTTAATAAGATGGTGTCTTTTATATTAGATGGGCTCCCAATGGGAGTGTTTATTGCCTATGGAGTCAAGTATGGGGGATTACTTAGTAGAAGGGATGGTATTATAGTTTTAACATGTTTTTCCAAAAAGGTGATTTCATAGATGTGTTTTGTCTTTACAAAATGAGTCATTTATTGTAGATAGGGTTAAGGGGCATTATAAAAGATGAGTGTAATATGAAGGAATATTGTTCCTATATTTCAATAGGACCTGGAATATAGAGATATTTAGCCAAAATAATTGTTTTATAACTTTGATACATCTTTATAAGTGAGCATTTATTTTGAGCATGACCATAGGTAAAATTAAGCTTCACTAAAAAATCCATGGAATTACACTCTAATTGAATATTATTAAGATAGTGCGCACTAATCAAGGCCTTACACTATAATGTAAAGATAGTGCACACTGATCAAGGCCTTACACTATAATGTAAAGAATAATGACAAACAAAATTTTCTTAATAATTTATTAACTATTGTTTTTATAATTCTTAAATAATGTTTTTAAAATTCAAGTAAAAATGGTTTCCTCTCTAGCTTTGTGAAATTTGGACCTTCCTCATGTTGTCACTCTAAAGTTTATTTTTTATTTTGTTTTCTTAATAAATTATTATTAATAATAATTATTATATATAAGCTTCACTTATAAGAAAAATTGATAAAATTTAATTGCATTTATAAGAATACAATTTAATTGTTAAGGATACATTTCATCCCAAAACAACTTAAATTAAATTCAAGTGATATTCAATTAACAACTTTATAATTATTTTTATTAATTAAATTTGGTCTTGTTATCGCTCAGTTTGGAGGGTAGGTTTAGTAGCTTGAAGGTAAGAGTCAAACTGGCGTAACAGGAGGTTCCCCACCCACTGTCACCTCGATGGGGAGCTCTTTCTATTCAGGGTGGCTAATCCCAAGGGAGACGTCCCTAGTAATCTGGGGTG